>WNWK01003516.1:122500-152500 GCA_009830355.1 Cherax destructor
GGATCGCAACACTGAGTCTCTGAAAGAGGAAGCTGGTCGCCCTGTGGTCCTTGGTTTCTATGATGAGTTTTCCACCCAGCTCCTTGAGAAACTTTAGAGCACACTTGCCCCATGCTCCATGGGTCTCCGACCCTATTGGGATGAAGTTATAGCAAGAGGGAAGGTCTTCATATTTGCGGGTCTTCTGGATCTCCCTGTGGCTGGCAGCTCCACCCCTTCGGCTAAGGAGTGTGGCAGGTAGGTGTCTGCCAATGTGGCAGCACAGGTGTAGTCCCAAGCAATCTGCTTACCATCCTTCCAGGGTAGCATAGTGGCTCCATCAGGACGCTTTTGACTTCCATCAGACCTCTGCACTTGGGGTTCCCGTTGAGCTGGGCAACGGGCTGTGGCGAGGCTTCTCTTTATGATGTCATTGACCTCCTCATGTCTAGCATACTTCCCTTCTGATGTGTGACACACTAGACCATGAAGTCCGAATTGATCAGCCGTCGCCCTGCCGCAAATACACCTATGTTCGGTGAGTATGGGGGCGGCTAGGCGAAGAGCAACACCAATCCGAATAGCCTGTGGGTCGAGTCGAGTGCCCAGAGAGGAATTGGGAACAGCAAGAAGGAAATCTCCTGAGTGTGGTGCCCTCACCGCTAGGAGACGAGCTTTGTCCTTTCCTGAAGCGTTGGTGAGCATTGTGTTGGAAATTTTTCCATGATCGGTTTGTCCCAGTGGGACTGTTTGTGCTCTTTGGGAGGAGCTGGTCTACTGGAGGAGTCTGCCATGATGTCCCACTGCACTGCTGCTTCGATGAACTTGGGGTCTTGAGCTCCCACCACACCTCTCAAACGTTCAGGCACAATCCTCTTGACTAATCCACAGGAGGCCAAACACGATGACAGAAATGCAGGTAACGCTACATGCCTTGCTTTGCGCACCCCTATACCTCCAAGTCGCACTGGGAGGGTTGCCTGCTCCCATTGCTGATCCTCTAGTGACAGATTCAGTGCCTTCTTGAAGGTTGATCTCAGGTGTGTGTCATACTCGTCAAGTGTTGGGTTTTCAAAAGAGGGTGCGCACCTCAAGAAGTAAGTGAGTCTTGGCATAGTAAGACACCTTGTGAGGAGATACAGGGCATCATGGGCATCAAGATCACTTATTCTCTCCTCCATTCTTTTCAGGTCATTCACTTTGTCCTTGAGGACAGTGTCGATGGCATGGTGACCCAGCGGTGCTCCCAGGAGGGTACTGTTGGATGGAGTGATAGTAGTGACTTCTGGGAGGATTGTTTGCACCGCATTGATTATTTCCTGATTTGTTGTGATAATTTCACACTTTGAGGGATTAAGGATGAGTCCTAAGGCTTCTCCCTGTGTCTTCACCCGTTGTAGGTCCTCTAACAAGGACTCCCCAGTACCTGCCAGAGTGCCATCATCCAGGTACCAGATGTTGAGCTCGCTGCATAGGCTGGAAGTTAGTTCTCTTACTGCCAAACAGAAGAGAAGTGGAGCGAGTGGATCACCCTGCTGAACACCCTCAGATGAGGGATATATATATATATGTCGTGCCGATTAGGTAAAACTTGCGATTTTGGCTTAATTAGCAACGCTCTTCTTGCCATATAAGACAAGCGAAAATTTGTGTATGCAATAATTTCGCGAAAATCATTCTGAACATAACGAAAAAAATATATTTCATTGTGTTTGTTTATTATTAAATTAATGTTAACGTATCTAAAATATATTTAGTTGGGTTAGGCTAAATTAAATTCCGCTTGTTGTAATAAGGTTAGGTAGGTTTTCAAAGTTTCTCTTGGTACAAAATTATAAATTCTTACATTAACATAAATGAAAAAAATCTATCTTTAAACGTATAAGAGAAAATTTTAGAAAGGACTTAATTTTAGATGAGTTCTTGCTAATTGACCAGTTTTACCTAATCGGCACGACATATACATGTATATATATTTTTTTTTTTTTTTTTTAACACATCGGCCGATTCCCACCAAGGCAGGGTGGCCCGAAAAAGAAAAACTTTCATCATCATTCACTCCATCACTGTCTTGCCAGAAGGGTGCTTTACACTACAGTTATAAAACTGCAACATTAACACCCCTCCTTCAGAGTGCCGGCACTGTACTTCCCATCTCCAGAACTCAAGTCCGGCCTGCCGGTTTCCCTGAATCCCTTCATAAATGTTACTTTGCTCACACTCCAACAGCACGTCAAGTATTAAAAACCATATGCCTCCATTCACTCCTATCAAATACGCTCACACATGCTTGCTGGAAGTCCAAGCCCCTCGCACACAAAACTTCCTTTACCCCCTCCCTCCAACCTTTCCTAGGCCGACCCCTACCCCGCCTTCCCTCCACTACAGATTTATACACTCTCGAAGTCACTCTGTCTCGTTCCATTCTCTCTACATGTCCAAACCACCTCAACAACCCCTCCTCAGCTCTCTGGACAATCGTTTTGGTGATCCCGCACCTCCTCCTAATTTCCAAACTCCGAATTCTCTGCATTATATTCACACCACACATTGACCTCAGACATGACATCTCCACTGCCTCCAGCCTTCTCCTCGTTGCAACATTCATCACCCATGCTTCACACCCATATAAGAGCGTTGGTATAACTATACTCTCATACATTCCCTCTTTACTTCCATGGACAAGGTTCTTTGTCTCCACAGACTCCGAAGTGCTCCACTCACCCTTTTCCCTCATCAATTCTATGATTCACCTCATCCTTCATAGACCCATCCGCCGACATGTCCACTCCAAAATATCTGAATACATTCACCTCCTCCATACTCTCTCCCTCCAATCTGATATCCAATCTTTCGTCACCTATTCTTTTTGTTATCCTCATCACCTTACTCTTTCCTATATTCACTTTCAATTTTCTTCTTTACACACCCTACCAAATTCATCCACCAACCTCTGCAGCTTCTCTTCAGAATCTCCCAAAAGCACAGTGTCATCAGCAAAAAGCAACTGTGACAACTCCCACTTTGTATTTGCTTCTTTATCTTTTAGCCCAACACCTCTTGCCAAGACCCTCGCATTCACTTCTCTTACAACCCCATCTATAAATATATTGAACAACCACGGTGACATCACACATCCTTGTCTAAGGCCCACTTTTACTGGGAAATAGTCCCCTTCCCTCCTACACACTCTAACCTGAGCCTCACTATCCTCATAAAAACTCTTCACTGCTTTCAGTAACCTTCCTCCTATTCCATACACCTGCAACATCTGCCACATTGCCCCCTATCTACCCTATCATATGCCTTTTCCAAATCCATAAATGCCACAAAAACATCTTTACCCTTATCCAAATACTGTTCACCTATATGTTTCACTGTAAACACTTGGTCTACACACCCCCTACCTTTCCTAAAGCCCCCTTGTTCATCTGCTATCCTGCTTTCTGTTTTACTCTTAATTCTCTTAATTCTCTTAATTTTTAATATATATATATATATATATATATATATATATATATATATATATATATATATATATATATATATATATATATATATATATATATATAGCCCAAAATATGATTTCCAGTGAAGGATTGGCGTTTCTCAGAATAAATTACAATTTTGGGGAGACCCGAATGCGATTCACAACAGTCGCCTAACACTGTTACCTATTTTAACTGCTAGGTGAGAACCAGGGATTTAGGATTTGGGTCTGGGAATTGATCCCTGGGACCTTTAGTTGTGACCTACTGACTGGCAGGTAGCTGTTTGAAGCCTGTTGGGAGGAAGATAAACTTGTGAGAGCAGGATGGCCGAGGATGGAGCTTGGGGGTTTCATTGTGAGGAAAATATACGTAGTGAGAGAGGTCGGTTGCATAGGGAGGTTGGGGTGGGGATGGGGTGGAGTGACTAAAGTTAGTTATGGAGATTGGGATTTGTTGGATATGTATCCGGGATGAGAATGACGTAGGGCTATGGATGATGAGGTGCATACAGATCAGCGAATGTAGGAAACATAGACGGATAATGAGGTTGGGTGACAGGAGAGGTCTGGACGACACTGGAGGCAACGCTAGCTATTGTAGTATTGGTGAATTAACAAGAGAGATCTAGAGGTCACTGAAGGGAACGATAGTGTGCCTAGTTGAACGTCACCGGCAGACTAACGTTAGTTTGTTATAGTGGCTTATTATAATAATTAACAAAGCAATGGAGCTACAAGAATATCATTGCAGTTGTTAAGAGGACGAAGAATGCAATCAAACAACATTAGTAACAACAGATGTAACAGTAGCAAATATTTTATATAATAATTGGAACAATAGAAGAACTAGCAGCAACGTGAGGGATAATAAGTGTGAATGGTAATAGCAGGAGCGCTAACAAAAGTAGCAACAACAACAGGAGAATAAAAAACGCAGGAGCGGAAATAACTGAAACAGCAGCAACAGGAGCGGCAACAACGTCAGGGAGCAGGAGGAGTGCCAAAAATGGCAGCAGGAGCAGCAGAAACGGAAGCTGTAGCAAGAACATAAATGGTAACAGCAAGATCTGCAGCAACAACAGCAGAAGCAGCAGCTAACAGCATCATTCAACACATCAGTTATAGCAGCAGCAGCGGCATCAACCCAGCGGCACAAGCAGCAACAATAGCAACACCACCACAACAGCAGCAGCAGCAGCAGCAGCAGCAACAGCAACGCACCAGCATTATCAACAACAGAAGAGCAGCGAGGGCCAGTGACCGAGGGGTCTAGCTCCTCGGACAATAGTGCCACCATAAGGGGTTGGACAGGGACAATACTGGCCAGGGCCCCCGAGGACACATAAACACCCCCGCGCTGGGACACTTGTCGCGGGACCCAGGATTAACTCTGGACACTTAACGTCAACGCCTCGATACTTTGTTGCGGGAGTAAGGGCGGGTATTGCCCAAACCTGCCCACCACCCCCGCCTGTCCATACGCCCGCCCACCCGCCCGACCATTCAGTCTCTAGATTGGCTTCTTAGGTTGGTGATTGAAGGGCTAGTAGAGGTAACCCCCCCAACCCCTCTTCGACTCTTTCTCATCTCTACCTTTTCCCTTCTCTCCTTCCACTTTCTCATCTTTCCTTCTTCCTATTTTCTTAATGTTTTCTCTCCCCCCCTCTTATTATTCTTAACTCTCATTCTATTATGACCTTTTTTAATAAACATTTACCTCCTCTTATGTTGTCTCATGTTCTTATCCACCTCGTATCCTTTTTTACCTGGTAATTTTTTTCCTCTATCCCATCCTTTAATTTTCTCTCCTAGTTCTCCCTGATACTCCTCTTCTTCTCCTTTATTCCTGCTTTCCTCGCCTACTCCTCCTTCTCTTCCTCCTGCTGCTTATGTTCATCCATCCAGTCCTGATCCCTCTTCTGCTCTTATTGGTCTAATTCCTCTTATTTCTTTCCTTCTGTTCCTCTTATTTCTTTTCTACTTTCCATTCCTCTTCTGTGTGTTTCTCCAGTAACCACTTATGCTGATCCTCTTCCTACTCTCATCTCCCTCTACCCCGTTTATTATTTTTGTTGCTGCTTATATTCAGATATTTTATTGGTTATTACCTGCGTTTATCGTCTCTTCTCTCTCTCTCTCTCTCTCTCTCTCTCTCTCTCTCTCTCTCTCTCTCTCTTCTCTCTCTCTCTATCTCTCTCTCTCTTGCCTATCTTATCTAATCACTATGGAATTGCTCATGTTTAGCGTTTTATCAAGCTAAGGAAACCTGGTACTCCCCGATGTGTGTGTGTGCAGATATATATATATATATATATATATATATATATATATATATATATATATATATATATATATATATATATATATATATATATATATATATCTGGTCCTGTAGTTTCAAATACGTAATTATATAATGTTTTGTTACCACACTGGAATAAGCCTAAACCATGCATTACTTTAACCCACTAATATGAGCTGAGGCAATGTGAATAAATGCTTGTCACAGTCCAGAGATTGTTCAAAGATTCGAAGTGGGGCAAATCAATTCAAAATCGCCCTTGAACAGCGTCACTGAACAGTGCCCTTGAACGGTGCCACTGAGCAGTGCCCTTGAACGGCGTCACTGAGCAGTGCCCTTGAACGGCGTCACTGAGCAGTGCCCTTGAACGGTACTCCTGAGCAGTGCCATTGGAAATTGATGGAGCTAAAACACCATTTTTCATTAGGAAACAACGGATGTAATTATTGTAGCCATAACGCGATAAGCGCGCTTGTGCTTGAAGATCCTCTAGTTTTATGAATTAAAGATCGAAACAAGGTTTTTATAAACTAGTTTTATATCTTCTGAGCTTTCACAATAACATTAACACATTCAGCGAACACCACTATTTTTTTTAGCCAATTCGAAGTGCTCGGGACACTTAATATTTGTAACTACCCCGCTACTAAACATTTGTAACTACCCCCTAACTAAACATTTGGATATGAAGGTCTCCTGCTGTAGCACGTTTCGCTCTGTTGAATAACTTTAGAGTTAATGGGTCATTCGAAACTTTGTCACGGTAAAAGCTTGCTCGGTGTTTATCCTCATCGGATCAGCCTAAACACTGATCCTGCACCTAAACACTGATCCTGCACCTAAACACTCATGATGTACCAAAACATTTAACAGTAACTCCAGCAAATAAACATTGGGAATGCACTAAAACATTTATCAGTAATTCCTGCAAGTGAACATTGAACATGCACTACGGTGTTCAGCTGTGAGCATGGCGTGTATTCTAGGAACAGCCCAAGACATCAAGTTACCTACCCACGTCCAGACAGTGGAAAAAGACTGTTTTACACGGACACGTACAGGGAATACTAGATGACTAGTTACACATCTCCAGCACATGAACCTCAAATCTCCAGCCCATGAACCTTAGCAGGTTCACGCGGGTCATCGGAAGGGAAAAAAAAATCATTCGGTTTATGTATCCGAGGCTTGTTTAGTAATGCAGATATGCTAACCATTTCGTAAACTTTCGGAAATAATTTAGAACCGAGGTAACCCCACCTGTGTCCAACTATATTTTACCTTCGAGCTTCTCAAAGCAATATTCCCTAGTTTAATCCCAATTTCCCTCGTTTGCTCAAAACTTCCTCGTTTTAGTCCACAACTTCCTTGTGTTCAACCTCCCCCCCAAAAAAAAAAAAAAAAATCTCCAATTGTCGAAAAAATCGCTTGAGGTTACGTATCGCTTCTGGTTCTGGCTGGATATCTCCTTTTGTGATCTTAAGAATTCATCTCCTGTTTCTATGCACCACCAGCTGCTTGTTATCATTATTTGAGGACCCACTTAATTGCACCAGTTCTAATTAATATTCATTTGCACGGAGAGAGACCGTATGTGGAATAATTATTGCATAGATCTGCATACCCTTGTGTCCATGTGACCATCCAGCTGCTGCTGTTTATTCAGAATGGGCTCATTCTTTATTGTCACATTAATAATTATTTAAGAGCCACGGTGGCTTGAATATTTAGCTGCTGGTTTGTACTCGATAATCTTGAGTTTGCTTCATCGCTCGCTTGTTCCGTGGGCGGTGGGCTTTGGTGTTTTAGAGACGGTCTCTGGTGTTGTCGAAGACTCGACTTCGTACCACCTTCCATTCGAAGAGCTCTATGGGCTTTTTTTTTTGAATAAAATTGCTTTCTGATGTGTTGTCGTAGGTAAAAGTGTGTTGCTGAATATTTGTGATGGTGTTTTCTCCTGGTTTTGAAAGACACGTGAGGAATCACTAGGACATATTTATTGGAAAACGTTTCGGTCCTGGAACCTTGATCACTTCTAATGCACAGAGGCTAAAAAGATAGTCTTTTTTAACCACTGTTAGAAGTGATCAAGGTCTCAGGACCGAAACGTTTTCCAATAAATATGTCCTAGTGATTCCTCACTTGTCTTTCTAAACCAATTTGTCGGTATCTAATACCAAGGTTTATACCAGGTTTTACTCTTGTATGTTCATGTCTTCCTGAACAACCCCCGTTGAACGATCTTCCTGAAGACAAAGTATCGCTCTGTATGGAGCGTTCACGTGAAAAAAAAAATCACACAGCGAGATGTTGCAACAATAACAGGTTGTCCTTCTAACCCGGGTCTTCACTCTTGTCAACATCACGCCATCGTATCCCTGTTTAGCGACCAATTCTTTTTTATTATCCTTAGTGATTATTGTTTCCCATTAGAATGAACTGAATGTTTCTACTTAATGCTTGCTTCTTTCCCTTACTTCTCCCTCCTTATGGCCGCATGTCATCTCATCTCCTCGGGAACTTGCATCTTCGAGTACCAATCATTTATTGTTTTTCATATCTTTCCCATTCCATACCGACTCCCTCCATTGTCATCACCACATCATTTCACTCTTCCAGTCACCTTCAACGCACTTTACCCAGTTCATCTCTCGTGACGCGGGCATTAAATCTTTCTTGCCGTGACTTCTCAACCTTCATCTGTCATAGCCACTCACACTCTTGTTCTTTTTTTTCAGCATCCTAGAGCTTCGGAAGGAGAAGTCCAGAGATGCAGCGCGATCCAGAAGAGGCAAAGAAAACTACGAATTCTACGAATTAGCGAAGGTACGTCCATTTTAATGTTAATGATAGGATAGTTGGTCAAACTACATCTGTTGAAGATTAGATAATTTGGCCAAAGTACGTTTGCTGTGATGCTGAAATATCTTATAGATGTCAAGCCTTTTGTGATGTCGAAGGTACCGTAGTTGACCATATGTATGTATATTCTAGTGTTAAATATAATGGTAGTCAAGGTTTGTTGTGATGTTGAAGGTACTGTTGTATTTGGTATTATAAGTGGTTGGCTAAGATATGGTAATTGTAGTACTGAAGTTACGAGAGCTAGCCAAGGACTCTGTGTTATTATTTTAAAGTAGTTAGCATAGGTATGAGTGTTGCGTTGATGAAGGCACGATAATTATCTTAGTCATTTGTTAATCTGATATTGTCCTGTATACAAGGCTCTGATTAATCTGCTTTCTGAAGTGAGTGTACCTTTGTCACTGGAACTTACAAGCAATCTCTCCTTCTCTTTACTAGTCACAGTGGCTGAAATATATGGTAAATACTGAAAGCTGTTGTATCACGTTCATAGCAGTTGAAGTGTATGGTAAATATGTTCCGGACTTGTACTCAGAAGTCCAGAAGTCGAGGGTTTGATTATGACTGCTTTCTTGAGATTTCGTTTATAGGAATCATTTACAGTGTATATTAAACTGTTAGGTAAAAGGACACATGTGTAACTAATGCGACATTTTAATTGTGGCAACGTTTCGCTCTCCAGGAGCTTTGTCAAGCCGTAACGGCCATCCCTCATTCACGTTACCATTCCTCATACACGTTACCATCCCTCATACACGTTACCATCCCTCACACATATTACCATCCCTCATTCACGTTACCATCCCTCATACACGTTACCATCCCTCATACACGTTACCATCCCTCATACACGTTACCATCCCTCATACACGTTACCATCCCTCATACACGTTACCATCCCTCATACACGTTACCATCCTCATACACGTTACCATCCTCATACATTACCATCCCTCACACGTTACCATCCTCATCACGTTACCATCCCTCATACACGTTACCATCCCTCATACACGTTACCATCCCTCATACACGTTACCATCCCTCATACACGTTACCATCCCTCACACATATTACCATCCCTCATTCACGTTACCATCCCTCATACACGTTACCATCCCTCATACACGTTACCATCCCTCATACACGTTACCATCCCTCATACACGTTACCATCCCTCATACACGTTACCATCTTCATACATGTTGCTTCGTTATCCCAGTGTATCTGAAATGTTATTTTTAATCATGTGTGTTCCTTATAATCCTAGCTGTTCCCGTATTTTTTTTCACTCCCAGTGGCCACATTTTAGCAATATTCATTTTTTCACGATAGAACATAGTCCCACTTTTCATTTTCAGGTGTATTTAGGTAGTTCTTGAAAAAAGAAACACTTATGTCTCATGTTTGGGACAACATTGTATTGTACAGGGTGTCCCAAAAGTCTCCATATGTAGCTAATACATTTTTTCAGATACAATTTAAGAATGCCTTTGCCAAAAGAAGAACGTATAGAAATTATTCCCATGTTTTTTCTCGTGTATACAGAGAAATGTAGAGGACATTCGGTAAATAAAGTTACATTTTACTAAAACTGCTAAATTTTCCTATTTCTAGGCGACTTTTGGGATTCTCTGTAGTTTCCTTTTCTCGGCAGTTGTAGTGGAATATTCATTGATTCATCTTCCCTTTTCACGTCAGATGTTGCCGTTACCTCCAGCCATCACCTCCCAGCTGGACAAGGCCTCCATCATCCGCCTCACCATCTCCTACCTCAAACTACGAGAGTTCACATTACACGGGGATCCACCCTGGCCTCGCGACCACGTCTCCGCCAACAAATCACTTAAAGGTAGGTACACCCTGAGGTCCTGTTCGTCTGTCCGTGGGTTCGTCTCCGTGGGTTCGTCTCCGTGGGTTTCGTCTGCTCGTGGGTTCGTTCTTTTCCTCCCTCGGTCATACACCTTGTTCCTTCGTTATCCGTGCAATAAGAGGTAGGGGGTAGAGGTGTCTGGAGAACTCGTTGCTTACTCTTCTCACAAGTGAGTATTGGAAGGAACGCTAAACCCCTTAGGGGCTCATATAGCTCATGAGAAGTGGGGGACACTGAGAGTCAGAGAGGTTCAACCCCGCCAATCACTGTCGGTGATGGCAGGAAGCGGCGGGGGAAGCCCCGGAAATGGCACATGGCAGGTAGCAAAGCCCCACCGGCGGCAGGTGGCAGAAACAACGGGGATGGCAAGTGGCAGGAGCCCTGGTGGCAGCACATCTGGCCATCAGCGGCGGCACTAGCCAAGCAAAACAAGGCACCCCCGTAAGCCTATATTTATTCAATGACTCATTTCCACAATTCTCTCGCTTTTTCTCCAATTTCCCCTCCATTGAGATTCCCTGGACGCCGTATTAAATATTCCCTGATAAGGTGGAGCCTCTTCATGTCGCACGCTCCGAATGGGATTACCCAGCGGCCCCTAGTTGTTTTATCAAGGAATATCTTCAGCCATTTCCTCCAGAGGGTCGAGTTTGGCCTGCCCAGCGCCGCCACCTGTCACGACCCAAATAATCCCCTCTTCTTCCATTACATAAGGGTCAGTTTTCAATCGTAAAAAAAAAATACATTTTTATGGGGATAATTTGGGAAAATTGTATAACTGGCTGGACAGTGGTCCTTTATTTCGCATTTTATTGTGTTCCCCCCAGGGTTTTTTTTCCTCTGTGGGCAATTTTCTTGGACGGGAATAAAAGTCTAACATCAGCAGTGATTGTGAGACGTATGACATAAGCTGATATCTGATTTACTGTCTCGATATGAGGAGAGAGAGAGAGAGAGAGAGAGAGAGAGAGAGAGAGAGGAAGGAAAGAAGGAAGGAAGGCTGATCCTGTCTGGCTTGTCTGTCTGTCCTGTTTACTCAACAAATCCCCCATTTGGCCCCAGATCCATACATTATCCTATTTTTTATTTTTTTTTCCAAGTCCCTGGGATCTGTGCTGGTCTGGCCACTGTGTATGCAGAAAGTTGATGGATAAGGTTATTCTTTTATTCTGTGACAGCTGTGAGGAGTGAGGGAGGAATGGAGAGGGAAGAGAGGGGAGAAGGTGCGGAGGATGAGAGGTGGTGGGTGGAGAGGGAGAAAAATGGAGTTGGAAGGTGTACTTTTGTTTACGTTTTTCTGTGAAACGGTTAACCCATGTGGGCTATTCAGCACAAGGAGTAGTGGAGGCTCGATCCTCCGTCCTTTGAATCATTACGTTTAGGGATGATCTGGAGATGGTTAGCTTCCTGGGGCGAGGTTGCCCGCGCTCCACAAAAGTGAATTCAATGAAACTCGTTCATAAGAGCTGAACTTATTCAGGTTTTACAGCTAAAATCTACAACTTAATCAAAGAAATTTAAATCTGGCTAAACGCACAGGTCTTGAAACAGGGAAAAAACTACATTAATTTCCCTTTAGAATTAACATTTATGTTGCTACAAAACTGACCTTCATGTTGCTACAAAACTGACCTTTGTTACTACAAAACTGACCTTTATGTTGCTACAAAACTGACGATGATATTGCTGCTAGATTGACATAAATATTTATACAGAAATAATACTAATATTTCTACAGAATTGCCATTGACTTTCTACCTGACTCACATAAACGCTGTTACAGCTCTGACATCAATATAGTCATGGAATTTGACAGACGAAATCAGTTGGCGAACCAGCCAGCATTTTCTTGAAAAAAAGAATTAGAAAGTAAGATATATATATATATATATATATATATATATATATATATATATATATATATATATATATATATATATATATATATCAGTAAGAGCACTGAGTATTTCAGCCTGCATCTGAAAGCCTCGGATATAAGAAGAAATATATTTTGTGTTTCAGAGTATATTTTTTTTTTTTTTTGGCCCACATGTTTTGTTGTGTATTCTGTGTTCCGGTGTCATATTTCGTTTTGATCTTGAAACGTTAACACAAACCAACTTAAAATGGGGGATTTAAGGCCTAAAAAGATGGGTATTTTTCAATACACACACAACCCGACCGAAACGTCGTCGTAAGCTCCTCTCTTTTTATATGTGCGGGTTGTGTGTGCATTGTTCCAGTCACGGTATTGTGCCTTTTTTTGTTATTTTGGTATTTTTCATTTCGGCCTAAAACTGAAGCCTTCGTCAGTCAAACATGCGGTACTCTTCTTATCGTCTGTTTTATTTTTCCCCAAGTGAGTCTGCGCTATTGTTCAGTATTTATTAAAATCTTGTGTTTGTATTTAAAGCTATGTTTGACATATTGTCTTAAGAGCATATGAATGGAGGAATAATGCAACAGGCCTGCTGGTCCATGCTAAGCAGGTCCTTCTCAGATTCCACCCATTCTGGAGAGGCTGTTCTGTCCTACGTTGATTTCCGTCTCTCACATATCCCAATAATTATCTCCCATCACTTTAGCTTTATCCCAATTAAAGTTTTTACTTTTAATCACTATTGCCAACACTACTACTACTGCTATCTATAACCACTACTACCACTACCAGTGTCTATAATCACTACTACCTATCAGCACCACTGTTACAACTTATTAACCCCAAACTACCACCAATACCTTAACCTATCCTCCCACTACCAACATCCGCAGAAGACGATGAGCAAATAGGATCCTTAATTTCCTCCCAAGTGTGTCTTCCTGAAGACTCTGCTTCACCACACCGCATTTCACTCTACCCAACCCAGTTCACCCCACCCAAACGCACCATACCTAAGCCACCCACGACCCGTACCCATTACACTTCCCTTTCTCCCATTTTCACCCACCCACACACAACTATTTCCGCTCGGTACCAAAAAAAAATCCATTTGATCAAATTTACCATTTCGTGCATTTTTTTTGTAATCATCTTTTGTTTCTAAACTTTTTGGCTTATAACTTTGAAATGTCTTGTTAGTCTTGACGCCTCTCACCAATTCTTCACATATACTTCAAAAATTCCGCTTCGTTTTTCAATATTGCAGTATTGACAAGCTCTCTAAATCACGCACTGCAGACAACACCGAAGAAAACAAACATTTCACATAATAAGCCTGTATTGGGAGAACATTTCGATATATATTTAGATTTTCATCAAGTCATTACTTAATAAAAAAATCTAAACAGATCGAAAGGTCGTCTCAATAAACGTTTGTTCCGCAAAATTTTGGCGCTTTTGTCACCACTGATACGTGGACACCTGGGTCCCAACTCACACCATTACCTGCACTGATGTCACCTATACAGATGTCTCAGTGTTGCACCTACACAGATGTATCAGTATTGCACCTACACAGATGTCCCAGTGTTGCACCTACACAGATGTATTACAGAAAGCTTAACTGGCGTAATAACGTAATTGTGAGGAAGTATGGTAAGGCCAGGTGAGCAGAATACAAGGTCGGAGTTGAGGTATTGAACTGAGAACTTACATACCTGAGGGACGATTTCTAGATAAGGGTGAGAGAACAAAGTGAGAGAACACAGGTAGGGATGTGAGGGAACATTTAGGGGTGAGACAACACATAGGTGGGAGGACACAGAATGTTATATTTATTTAGCAAAACAGCAGTGTGCTGCTACCCAAGAATATATGATAATTGCCAGTTTGGAACAAAGGTTAGCTATGTTTCCCCTGTCATATTCCAACACACAGGAGAAATTACAGTGTTGGAATTTGTCAGCGGGAGCTGGGAGACTTCGGAAGGACAGTGAGTAAATTGCTAAATATTCCATTAAAGGGTTCATCATCTACGGGATATTCAAAGGTTTCGAGTCAGGAGGAACAGCATGGGGAAGGGAGGGCAAGGGTGATGAACAGGCGAAGGTCAGGGAAGAGGTGCGGGTGAGGAGCGAGGCACAGGTGAGGGGGCAAGACACAGGTGAGGGACAAGGCACAGGTGAGGGTCGAGACAGAGGTGAAGCACAGTTGAGGGGCGAGACACAGGTGAGGCACAGTTGAGGGACGAGACAAAGGTGAGGCACAGGTGAGGGGCGAGACACAGGTGATGGGCGAGACCCAGGTGAGGCACAAGTGAGGGGCGAGACACAGGTGAGGGGCGAGACACAGGTGAGGGAAGCAGACCACGCTGCTCTCAGTGGTCGTCTGGGTGCATCAATTACTGTTTCTCTGGAGACATTTTCGTTTGTGGCCTCTGTTCTGTGGCTTCATACTACCTGAACCCAAGCTGCCGCTGCTGTTCCTGCTACTGCTGTTAGTCTCTGCTGCTCCTTTTATTATCTGCTGGTATTGTGACTACTGCTGATGTTATTGTGACAGCTGTTGCTGCTATTGTGACAGCTGTTGCTGTTATTTCAACGGAATTAGCTTTCGTTATTTCTGGCGTTCAACAGATTTTGTCACTCGGGCGCTCCCTCTTCTGTTCTCGTTGGCTCCGGTTTCTCTATTGTTCTATTCTTTTCGCTTTTGGCGCTGTTCTACTGTTCTTGATATTTCTGGTGTTCAGCTGTTCTTGATTATCTCCGCCTTTCCCTTTCCTAAATTTCCTTCTTCCCTCAACAGCTACTTCCTTTCTTCCTCCACAATTCTCTCTATTTGTCCCCCCTTTTCTTCTCCCTCCTTTCCCCCCTCTCTATTCAGCTCCCTTTCCTTTCATATCTTCCCTTCCCTTTCCCTTCTCCCAACACCACATCTTCCTTCCCTTCGCATCTTCGCACAGTTGTAGCCACTAAACTTGTGCAAATAAAATTAGAAAGAAGAGATCCCACTTTTTGAGAAGCGCTCAGCTCTGATTGCCTTGAAAGAACCCGGCTCTAGTGTTCACGTTTCCCTCTTTGTAGGTTGTTAGTACTATATGGACGTGGGTTGTTAGTATATGGACGTGTGTTAATATATGGGCGTGGGTTGTTAGTAAATAGGCGTGTGTTAATATATGGGCGTGGGTTTGTTAATGGTGCAATACTTGTGTAGTGTATAAATATATATATATATATATATATATATATATATATATATATATATATATATATATATATATATATATATATATATAAATATATATATATATATATATATATATATATATATATATATATATATATGCAAAAAGATCACAGTAAACAGGTGATATCAAAATATGCAAGACAACCACTATGAAAAATAGAGAATTCAAGCGCTTTCGTGACTACTCACATTATCAAGTTCCTTGATAATGTGAGTAGTCACAAGCCTTGAATTCTCATTTTTCATAGTGTTGTCTTCATATATATATATATATATATATTTTATAGGATGGGGTCCACCTCTGGTGTCAATTGTGGGACCCATTGCCTCGGAGAAGTGGATAAAAAGACTTCAAGGAAGAATATTTATATATATATATATATATACTATATATATATATATATATACAATATATATATATATATTATTATTATTATAATATGTACCAACATCCTTATATACAGCATTCCTTGCCCAAGTTAGTATCACGTAACCACCCTCTTGAACAGCGCACGACTTGGCCGGAGGCCTATCTCAGTCACCACCCCGAGATAGGCGCAGGCAGACGTGGATCGTTAGGTCTCCGACTTTGTACATTAACATACAACCCTTTTAATAGCCCATCCGTTGGTGTTCTTACTATCTTCCCTTTTCTACGAACCCATCCAACGCATGGTGGCAGCGGTGGGATTTGATATCCCCTAGAGATGACTATTCTGCTTATATGAATCTCACCCTAGCAGAGTTGGAGGCTAAATGTAAATACCTTGTATAGATGATTAGTATACTCAACTGTTTGTAATAATTCTTACTGAATACTGAATTAATTGTGGATCAAATGTTTTCTTCTGTTTATTAAGTATTCACGTTCTCTCCGAATTCCAAAATTTAACAGTACATTGAGTGTGGGTTGTGGTTATAAGACCTGGGTTGTGGTTATAGAACCTGGGTTGTTGGTATAGGACCTGGGTTGTTGGTATAGGACCTGGGTTATGGGTATAGGACCTGGGTTGTGGATAAAAGACCTGGGTTATGGGTATAAGACCCAGGTTGTTGGTATAGGACTTGGGTTGTAGGAATAGGATCTGGTTTGTGGGTATAGGATCTGGGTTGTGAAATAAGACCTGGGTTGTGGGTATTGTGAATGGGGTTTGAAATATGTCAGAGAGGAATGGGGGAATGCTAGGTATGGGACTAATAGATTAAAAAGTAATGGGATAAAATATGACAACTCTGAGTAACAATTATATTTAAGGGGGAGCACTAAAGCCGTAGGGGGAAGGGGGAGGAAGGGAGGTAATTAGAAACTATCCAAGGAATGGATGGACTGGATTAATTCCTTGGATCAAAAGCCCCTCACCGGCTCAAAGAAAAATCCCCTAAGGGAAACCATTAAAGTATATGAAATCATTAAAATATATGAGGGGAAAAAAACTGAGGAGTAAGTCTGCGCAGGATAGAGGGAAAACTAACCCCTCCCCCACACCCCTGTGCAGGATAGAGTGGAAACTAACCCTTCTATCACACCCCTGTGCAGGATAGAGGGAAAACTAACCCCTCCTCCACACCCCTGTGTAGGACAGAGAGGAAACTAACCCTTCCCCCACACCCCTGTGCAGGATAGAGGGGAACTAACTCCCCTCACCCCTTGCCTTGCCTTCTCTGTGATGTCAAGAGAGTTCTCTTAATTAAAACCTTCACAGTATTGTTACCAGGTGTTTGTTTATGTGTGGCGCCCTCCTTTCCTAACCTCTCACTGTTTTTCCTCTTTTTCTGCCCCCTTTGCCCTTTTTTCCTACCCCTTTTAATTGTCCCTACCCTTTCCCCCCTCTTTTTTTTTTTTTTTTTTGGGGGAAGGGGGGAGTTCACCTGTCGTAGGAAAGAGACAAAATAATGTGATGTTTAGACGGTACAAAAGGAGCATAGGCTCTGCGCTGTAATGTGTGTATTTATAAAGATTAATGCGCACGAACGCACGCGATCACACTCGCTCTCTTACGCACGCATGCACACGCATAACGATAAAGCTCTTGGAGCAGAGGGAGAGTGGACCTAGTAAGAGACCAACGATGAGGAGGGGACAGGAGCCGCGACTCGATGCCTGCAACCGCAGATGAGTACACACACACACACACACACACACACCAATTCTGATTCAATCTGGCTTTACACTCAGACATACATCCATCACGCTGACAAAGAATCCATCCTCTACCATTTGTGCAGCAATGGTGCATTAGGTGTGTGTATCTCAGGAACTGATGCAGTCAGGGAACCACTAGCATCTCCATCTACCTGGGGATGGCTCAGGGGATCATCGCCCTCGCGTTCCGCACTCAAATAAGGCCTTCCGAGTGATTCCCTAGTCAGGCTCCAGCTGCTTGTAAGGCAAAGTCCTCAGTTAGCACTATAACCAAGATGCCCAGGAACAGATTAAAGGAATTTTTCGACTTTCTCATTTGTTGACAATTACTTTTTTGTTCCTGTTTGCTGAAACCTATCATCCATCTATCCACATTTCCGTTTACTCCTTTTTATATATCATGGTCCCACTCCTCGAGACCTTTTAAGAAGTCTGTGTTTTTTACGTCAGCATTCTGCACATCTTTCAAAGCCATATGGTAGGTCTAGGCAGCCTCAACATGCAGGAAATGGTGTAAAACGTGAGGTCTCTGATCTCAAACAAGGAATTAGATACTGTCTAGATCCGGTTTTAGCAGACAGTGCGAAAATGCAGGAATGTTCGCTGTGAATGGTTGGCTTCCCTAGATGGATGGATGGTTGGCTTCCCTAGATGGATGGATGGATGATCGGGATGACCAGCGTGATGAATTGCAGACACCCGTGTAAATATGTAACCCTGATGTTACAAGGGTTTAACACGGGTGCTACAGTTCCTAAAATAGAAGTGTTACATTTATGCTACAAAGGTTCAACACGTGGTCCCACGGGAGAAAAACAAGAACAGCACCGTGTTGCATTAGTGTACCACAAGTGCAATACGGTGCTGTTCTTGTGTTGCTCCCGTGGGACCACTGTGTTGAACCCTTGTAACATCAGTCGCAGCACCAATATAGTACCCGTGTGGAACCCTCGTAGCCCCGGTGTACATCCTTGTAACACCAGTGTAGCGCATGCGTGGAGCGTTGCAGCAGTGCGTAGCGTAGCGCATGCGTGGAGCGTTGCAGCAGTGCGTAGCGTAGCGCATGCGTGGAGGGTTGCAGCAGTGCGTAGCTGTTTACGAAGGGGGAGATTGTTCCCCTTCGTCACGTGCGTCTTATCTTGAAGCTCCGTATGGAGGAATCTTTTCGCAGTATGCAAATTAGAAGCGGGAGGTAACAGTCGCATTTTAGGTCATTTCTGGACAGTAGTGAGAAAGAAGGGGGGAGAGGGAAGGATGAAGGGACGGAGGAAGGGATGGGGTATGAAATGTAGAAGAAATCAGAATCGTTGGCGCAGAAAAAGAGCTTAAACTCAGACATTTCGGACTGACAAACACAAACCTGGGACTGTAAAGTTGATTAAGTAAGTTTATTTAGGTATAGGTACACATACAGTTACACAAATTATCATACATAGTAACATAGTATGTGTAAATTACCCAGGATTACCCAGAAAAGTCAGACGAAGTGACTTGTTTCCATGTGGTCACTGCTTTAGTTGGTATTGCATAAAATTTTAATTTTAATTAAAATTTAGTTTAAGAGAGAGAGAGAGAGAGAGAGAGAGAGAGAGAGAGAGAGAGAGAGAACAGTTGTGAGAGCAGTAATTCCGTTATCCCTCTTCTCATTGGCATGCTGGCTACGACCACGGCAATTTCCCACACGGAGACAAACCTAGCTGCGACTTAAGACCACTTTTTTTGTTGTTGCTGCTGTGTTGCTGCTGTGTTGCTGCTGCTGCTGCTGCTGTTTTGGCGAGCTCTTTTTCTTGTAATGCTGTTGAAGAATATTGTCTGTAATGTTTGAGGCGTCTGCTGCAAAGAGCAGAGGAAGACGGTCATGAACCGTATTGATAATGCACGGGCGTTGTAGGTTTGGTGACCGTCGTACGTAAATGATTCGGATTTCTTTTATGCACTTCCCGGGGTCGTACTATGGACGGTAGTCTAAAGATTACCGAATAACGATATAGAAAGTGAACCCCATCGTTAAATTTTGGTTAGGACAAATTAACGATTTAAAGCAGACGAATTAATTAAAATATGTGATTTTTCAAAAAGGATATATTTTTTTTTTTTTTTGGTAACAAATGACTTTTATGGAAATATTTAGACACACACAGAACATATTCAAAACGAACCACGGAACGGGTGGGGTTTTGAACCCAAGGCGAGAGAGCGCATTCTTGTCATTACGATTCCCTGAGTCATGGGCCAAAGATCTGTATGTGAATTTTTTGACTTGATAAATAAATTTATAATTGTTTACGAACACACCAGCTTTGACCTCGCCATATTAAACTTTTCAATATAATGTGTCCCTACAATCATAGGTATTAATACCAAAGGTATTTCTAGTGACAATATGATTATATTACAACTGTACTTGTCAGGCAAATGTCGATTTTTTTTATACATAATATTTAAAGCCAATTACGGTATTGTGCCTATTTCTCCTTTAAACCCAATTCCTCATTATAGGTTATTTTGGATGGATTTTGTCGCCCGTATGGAAAATTCACCCAATAATAAAATCAAATAACTCCAGTAAATACTTGAAGCGTGAACAAGAAAAGAGAACCCCGGGAACACACGATAAATAGACAGTGAATTGTTTACGTTTTAGTTGCAGCGTCATCGTCACCCATTTGACGTTCTTAGCCACTGTGATATACTGACGTTGATTAGGAGGATTGTCTGTGTACTAGTGAACGTATTTGTTAAACGATCGCTTATTTTTTTGTTAAGTTTTGTTGTAAAATTTTCTCCTTATTACATCTCCATATCTCTCTCTCTCTCTCTCTCTCTCTCTCTCTCTCTCTCTCTCTCTCTCTCTCTCTCTCTCTCTCTCTCTCTCTCTCTTTCTCTCTCTCTCTCTCTCTCTCTCTCTCGCTCTCTCTCTCTCTTCCCCACCTGCCAAATAATTCTCTTGATTTTCTTTTGGTTTTTCACATTTTCAGTTTCCAATTTCTCTCGACTCTTCCCTCTTTCATTCTTTCTACGTCTACGTCTCCCTACTTTTTTATCTTCTGCTCTCCCCCCTCTCCCTCTTTCGTCTCTCTTTCGTTTGTTCCTCAACCTTCTCGTTAGTATTATATTTCCTTTTTGCTCTGCAATAATTCCACCTTCCCCTCTCCCAGATCTGTTATCATCCTCTTCTATATTATCTTTTATCATTCATTGCTCCCCTTCTCCATTTTCTGTTGCTTTTACTTCGCCCTTCTTTCTCTCACTTGAATATTATCCTCTTTATTCTCGTTCCTTTTACCTGCTAATTTTCTCTCCTTTCTCATACCTCTTCCCTTCCCCATTAATTTTTCTCTCTTTTCCCCTTTCCTGTCCTCTTCCCCGTTTCCCCTTTGCACATTCCTTAAAAACACCTTTTCCCCTCCCTTTCACTATCTTATGCCTCTTCCCTTTTTTCTTTCCCTCTCGTCTTCCTTCTCTTCCTTCGTCTTATCCACTGTTGTCCTCTCCCTCTCTCCTTCCCCTCACTTTCTTCTCCCTCCTCGTCCCCTCGTGTCCATCTAGCTTTCCCTCACGTGCTACAAACTTACTTAAGACATGGTCGTCTCTAGCTACTTCCCGGCCTCTCTCTCTTATTTCTCGGTCTCTCTCTCTCTCTCTCTCTCTCTCTCTCTCTCTCTCTCTCTCTCTCTCTCTCTCTTCTCTCTCTCTCTCTTTCCCAGCCTCTCTATCTTCCAGTCTCTATTTATCTCCCTCTATTACCCGGTCTCTCCCTCTATTTCCCGGTCTCTCCCTCTATTTCCCGGTCTCTCTCTCTCTCTATTTCCCGGTCTCTCCCTCTATTTCCCGGTCTCTCCCTCTATTTCCCGATCTCTCTCCCTCTATTTCCCGATCTCTCTCCCTCTATTTCCCGATCTCTCTCCCTCTATTTCCCGATCTCTCTCCCTCTATTTCCCGATCTCTCTCCCTCTATTTCCCGATCTCTCTCCCTCTATTTCCCGGTCTCTCCCTCTATTTCCCGGTCTCTCCCTCTATTTCCCGGTCTCTCTCTCTCTATTTCCCGGTCTCTCCCTCTATTTCCCGGTCTCTCCCTCTATTTCCCGGTCTCTCTCCTCTTTTCCCGGTCTCTCTCTCCCTCTATTTCCCGGTCTCTCTCTCTCTCTCTATTTCCCGGTCTCTCCCTCTATTTCCCGGTCTCTCTCTCCCTCTATTTCCCGGTTCTCTCTCCTCTATTTCCCGGTCTCTCCCTCTATTTCCCGGTCTCTCCTCTATTTCGGTCTCTCCACTCTATTTCCCGTCTTCCTCTATATTTCTACCATTTCACTCTCTAAATAATGTTTCCTTAGTCGTGAAGAGGTAAGTGCGTGTGTTTGTGTGCGTACTGGGTGTGTGTTGTGTGCGTACTGGGTGTGTTGTGTGCGTATTGGGTGTGTTGTGTGCGTACTGGGTGTGTTGTGTGCGTACTGGGTGTGTTGTGTGCGTATTGGGTGTGTTGTGTGCGTACTGGGTGTGTATACAGTCTTCATGGTGTTGGGGAGGGTGTACAGGGGATGTTAATGGTGTGTGAAAGGGTGCATAGTGTGTGTTAATGGTGTGTGAAAGGGTGCATAGTGTGTGTTAATGGTGTGTGAAAGGGTCAGAGTGGAAACAATATATGGTAGGCAGCAGCTGTACAATAATAAGCGTATAGTAATACAGAGTGGATACAAGTATATCAGAGACAGAGGTTGCAGTATAAGTATACGGTGTATAGGGTGCGTTAATGGTGTGCGAAAGGGTGTATAGTGTGTTATCGGTGTGTAGAAAGCGTGTATATGGGGTGTTGATGGTATGTTAAAGCGTGTGCAGGGTGTGTTAAGGGTGTGTGAAAGAGTGTATACTATTGTGTAGGGTTTTACACGATGGGTGCAGTGTGCGTGGAGGGGCGTGCATTGTGTACAGTGGTGTACAGGATTTGTAGCCTTATAAAAGGTGTATCTAGGGGTGAATACTGTACAGGTGTTTATAGGGTGTATAGGGTGTATAAGGGTGTGTAGGGTGTATAATGGTGAGTAGGGTTCACAGTATGTGTATCCATAGCTTATCTGTTTTTCTACAGTCATTTATTTGAAGAACAAAATATGGAAAAAAATTAGATATCCCCGAAGTGGTTGCCTGAAATTTTCTCTTCCTCCGAAGTCTTTGTGTATAACGTGAGAACGCTTCATGCGCTCGGCTTCAAACCTTCACTGCTGTTGTAATGCCCCTTGGGAAAAATTCATGTAATTATTGGTCTGCGCAGGTGCCCTCTGTTCAGTGTTATGTAGAAAATTCCCCTGCAGCATCTCGAGAACGTCTTATCTGACCGGCTTCAAACCTACAACGCTGATAACTTGTGAACGCAACTATGGATTGTCTTCAAACTATCAATGCTGGTGTATTTTACAAGTTTATTCAGGCGTAGATACACATTACAATTATTATACATAGTAACATCGCTCTGGTTAGAACGACGTGGATTTTAACTGGCTAATTCTTAGGAGTGTGGTTAATAAGGACTGCTGTTCGATCCTCTGATGTCCCACTTATGCTATGTTCAAGTGCTAAAAACACTTATCCGGATGGCATTTGATTGAATGTAAACATATGTTTGCTTGTAATATGTTATTCTAGTATAATCTCAAAAAAAAAGTCAGTGACTTATTTCCATTGTGTGAAAGCTTAAGTTTAGGTTGGAACTGTGTGTAAAGCTGTGTGTAAAGCTGTGTGTAAAGCTGTGTCGATATCAACTTGATGTTGGGAAATTGTGAACGCTTCTGACTGACCTCGAATCTTCATTACTGATACTTAACTGCATTACAAACATGTCAACATGGGAGAACCTTTCCTATGTTGGGGGAGTTGTTTATGTAGTGCGGGACTCAAGATTGTTTGTCGATGGCTATTTTGTTTCTCTCTCTCTCTCTCTCTCTCTCTCTCTCTCTCTCTCTCTCTCTCTCTCTCTCTCTCTCTCTCTCTCTCTCTCCTCCTCTTGAAGTTCCCTCCATCATGAAGTGTGAATATTTTTCATTAGGTGCCCATGATCATGAAATGTGTGTGATAGCGTGCATGGTGCAGCTGGTGGGGGCAGTCGGTGCAGCTGGTGAGGGCAGGCGGGGCAGTCGGTGCAGCTGGTGAGGGCAGGCGTGGCAGTCGGTGCAGCTGGTGAGGGCAGTCGGTGCAGCTGGTGAGGGCAGGCGGGGCAGTCGGTGCAGCTGGTGAGGGCAGGCGGTACAGCGGGTGCGAGTAGTCAGTACAGCGGGTGCGGTAGTCAGTACAGCGGATGCGGGTAGTCAGTACAGCGGGTGCGGTAGTCAGTACAGCGGGTGCGGGTAGTCAGTACAGCGGGTGCGGTAGTCAGTACAGTGGGTGCGGGCAGGAGGTACAGCGGGTGCGGTAGTCAGTACAGCGGGTGCGGGCAGGAGGTACAGCGGGTGCGGGCAGGAGGCACAGCGTGTGCGGGCAGTCAGTACAGCGGGTGCGGGCAGGAGGTACAGCGGGTGCGGGCAGGAGGTACAGCGGGTGCGGGCAGGAGCCACAGCGGGTGCGGGCAGTCAGTACAGCGGGTGCGGGCAGGAGGTACAGCGGGTGCGGGCAGGAGGTACAGCGGGTGCGGGCAGGAGCCACAGCGGGTGCGGGCAGTCAGTACAGCGGGTGCGGGCAGGAGGTACAGCGGGTGCGGGCAGTCAGTACAGCGGGTGCGGGCAGGAGGTACAGCGGGTGCTGGCAGGAGGCACAGCGGGTGCGGGCAGTCAGTACAGCGGGTGCGGGCAGGAGGTACAGCGGGTGCGGGCAGGATCCACAGCGGGTGCGGGCAGTCAGTACAGCGGGTGCGGGCAGGAGGTACAGCGGGTGCGGGCAGTCAGTACAGCGGGTGCGGGCAGGAGGTACAGCGGGTGCGGGCAGGAGGTACAGCGGGTGCTAAGTTACTTACCGGCAGTGGTCGTCAGCCCGGTACTTCCGACAGAGGCCCCGCTAACGAACCCAGGACCGGGAACACTGTGTGACCTGAATACTTACTGAGGTGCCAGCCAGCCTCCCCTCTCTCTATGTTGCTCCCCTTACTACATTCCCTTCCTCTCTTTCCTCCCCTTCCTTCCTTCCTTTCACCCTATTTTCCCTCACCTCTTTCTGCCTCTTAGTTCCCTCTTTTCCTCTCTCTGTTTTACCCCTTCCTCCTTTATTCCTCACGCTCCTCATCTTCCCTCATTCACCATCCCTTTTCTCCTCTGTCTCTTTCCTGTTCCACCCCTTCTATCGGTGTCCTACAGTGGTCCCCTTTCTCTTCCAGGAGAAAGCTGGGATTTAATAAGATATAAAGTAAATAAAGAAGAGAGAAAGAAGTTAAATGGAGAAAGTTTAAGAAGGAAACCTAACATATGACAGAGAATCGGAGAGAAAGAGAGAGAGAGAGAGAGAGAGAGAGAGAGATTGACAGACAGACAGACAGACAGACAGATAGAGAAATACTAATAAAAGTGAGTAGTAGGGTGTATGAGGGGGGGAGGTGTATGCGTGAGGAGGGTGAGAGTGGAGATTGAGTAGGAGAGATTGGGGTAGAGATAGAGGATGTGGGTGTATGAGTGGGGGAGGTGTGGGTGTATGAGTGGGGAGGTGTGGGTATGATGGGGAGGTGGTATGAGTGGGGGAGGTGGGTGTATGAGTGGGGAGGTGGGTAGTGGGGAGTGTGGGTGTATGAGTGGGGAGGTGTGGGTGTATGAGTGGGGGAGGTGTGGGTGTATGAGTGGGGGAGGTGTGGGTGTATGAGTGGGGGAGGTGTGGGTGTATGAGGGGGGGAGGTGTGGGTGTATGAGTGGGGAGGTGTGGGTGTATGAGTGGGGGAGGTGTGGGTGTATGAGTGGGGGAGGTGTGGGTGTATGAGTGGGGAGGTGTGGGTGTATGAGTGGGGAGGTGTGGGTGTATGAGTGGGGAGGTGTGGGTGTATGAGTGGGGAGGTGTGGGTGTATGAGTGGGGAGGTGTGGGTGTATGAGTGGGGAGGTGTGGGTGTATGAGTGGGGGAGGTGTGGGTGTATGAGTGGGGAGGTGTGGGTGTATGAGTGGGGAGGTGTGGGTGTATGAGTGGGGGAGGTGTGGGTGTATGAGTGGGGGAGGTGTGGGTGTATGAGTGGGGGGGGTGTAGATGGGTGTGGTGAGTGGGGGAGGTGTGGGTGTATGAGTGGGAGGTTTAGGGGGGAGTGGTGATGAGTGGGGGAGGTGTGGGTGTAATGAAGGAAGGTTTAGGGAGGTAGTGGTTAGGTTGAAGCTGGGGTAGAGGGGAGATGAAGTAGAGAGATTAGAGGAGAGAAGAGTTAGATATGAGAAGGCTGAGAGAGAGAGAGAGAGAGAGAGAGAGCTGAAAGAGAGAGAGAAGAGAGAGAGAGAGAGAGAGCTGAAAGAGAGAGGGGAGAGGGGACGAGGGCAGTCACTTTTGGTAGTTTACTGGGACCACCACTGGTAGTTTGCAACCTTTCAATGATGCACTACCATCTTGTCACACGAGAGTGAAGAAGCTTGTCAAATGTTTTGCACTCTGGCGGTCCTGCTGGTCTTTTCTATCCCTCACAAATGAGTGAGGTGAATAGTGCAAGTGTGCAACAGTAACGTGACCACAGCAACGTATTTTTATACAGCAACTTTCGCCTCACTCTGCAGTCTCTGCCCCCTTTTCCTCCACCCGCCAATTACAGCTACCCGGGTGCCACCCGGGTATTGCGGTTCTGTCCTCGTTTTCCCAGCAGCAGTCTCGCCTACGGCCGAAAATCACTTTCATTTTCTTTTGCATCATATTTCCAAATGGGGTTTGTACAAGGAAATGAGTCTGTCACATAAAGGATTTTTATAAATATTAAAGTGAAGCCATCTTGGGCGAAAAAAATATGTATATATTTATACGTATTTGTATTGTATTAAAGGGCAAAACTTCACTACAACACATAAATCAAAATTGATCTTCCTCCTTTTTTTTTCCCTCTTCCGATTTTGTTTTCTCTGCCTCTTCAAAGAAATTGTCTGCTTTCCATCGGTTAGTTACGCATCTAGCCAAATCGTGTCAATAATCAGGCGTTGCTAAGGCGTAATCGAATGGAAGGATGCTGAGCGTAAATAGGTGAAGGACGACGGGGATTGAATGTTGGGCTCAGCGCGTATAAGTCTTTTCTTACCGGTGTACCTCTGAGAGGTGCGAATTTCTCCTGAGATGGCGGTAGGCGTGTTACCTGCCTCCATTGCACGTTCAGTATTATACTGTTCTTCACAGCATTCAGCATAGATTCTAGCCTGCTCACCCGCGGTAACGGTGATTCTCTCTTCTCGGAAGATTAAGGAGGCGCACTCCGCGTCTCATACAGTGGAGGTCAACAGTTGAGCTCAGACCGTCTCCTAAATTCACTGCCTTTCTTACACCACAACATCACTTCAGGCTCTGAAGGATATACATCCTCGCTTGCGACGGGATCTTCAACCACTGGGGTAGACAGAGAGACTGATAGTTAATTCTTCATGTTTACATCTCTTTTCAGTTAAAAAAAACAGAGAGGGGAACTATCTTCCTATTCCATTCTCAGCGTTATCCATCTCGTCAGTAGCTTTATCCATTCACTGAAGAAAGGATGTAAACAAAAGCTCCAGCTCTACCCAACTTTCTCATCCCGCTTGCTAGCTCTCTCTCTCTCTCTCTCTCTCTCTCTCTCTCTCTCTCTCTCTCTCTCTCTCTCTCTCTCTCTCTCTCTTTCTCTCTCTCTCTCTCTCTTTCTCTCTCTCTCGGCAATTTCCTGGATAATGAAAATATAACTTATAATAAACAGCCTCCTTCATACAGAATAATATACCACCTTTTCAAACTGAGTTATTTTCTCTCTCATTATAAACAAACTTCTCATATTAATATATATTTTTTTGTATCACTCGTTTAGCATATAATAAACATCTCACTAAATTTATATCTTGAAGAGCATATTAAAATTACAACGTCTCTACACTTCTAAGTCTAAACTGTCTCATGTTTAGAGCTTTAAGTTCCTAAAGTTAAATACTCATATCAGCTCAAGGCTTAGAAAAGCACACACACACACACACACACACACACACACTGGGAAGTGATGTAGTGGAGGTAGAAGCCATACATAGCTTTACGAAGAGGTATGATAAAGCTCATGGAGCAGGAATTGTGACCTAGTAGCGGCCACTGAAGAGGCGAGGCCAAGAGCTGTGACTTGACTCCTGCAACCACAACTTGGTGAGTACATCTAGGCGAGTACACTCTTATACGAAATAATCTCTCGTAAAAGCTTTCTATCATGACTCGCGAAACCGTAACAAGGCGATTACAAACAAATCACGGAACGGGTGATTTAAGCATCTCATTCCTTCCCCAAGAGGTCACCCCTGCACTTGACCAAAGGTCACAGCCCCTCAACCACCTCCCGCCCACACACACAGGTCTTCAGTACACCAGCCGCCAATTTCAGAAGAAAATATTCACAATTCGACATTTTGAATACCTTGGAGGCGCGTTATTCAATAAATGGATTATTTTGACCTGTAACTAAGATCAGTTAACCTAATATTTTAAAGTTTTTTTTTTATTTGACCTTATTAATATAGAGAGAAAATGTGTAAAATATACAATGCAAACAAGCATTTTTGTTTTGTATTTGTTCATTAAAAATAAATACATATTTACGGCATTCTATGAAATTGCTAAATAGGTGAGAATAGGCTGGGTTACATGAACTTTATAAAATGTGTATTTAAGCAATAATCGAATTAAAAACAGGTCTGGTAAACTGCAAGAATGTTGAAGGTACGAGAATGGGCTGGCTCTTGTGGGTTTACCAGCTGGGAAAATGAATGGGAGCTGGCGAATGACAGACCCGCGTTCGAGTCTCTCTCTCTCTCTCTCTCTCTCTCTCTCTCTCTCTCTCTCTCTCTCTCTCTCTCTCTTTCAGAAAAAAAAACACTGACGAACCTAAATTACCTTTCTCCCGAAGACCAGTGTGTACCAGGCAATACTCGACCTTGATGAACCAGATTCTCTCGCAGTAAAGTCGCCATTGAAGTCATTTTCCCTCAAAGGTGAGAATCCTTTGCAGGAGGACGCAGCGTCTAGAGGAATCCAAACACACACACACACACACACACACACACACACACACACACACACACACACACACACACACACCTTCCGGGAGAGGGGGAAGGTAGTGGAAATGTTGCAATTGAAAAATATTCAATAGAAAAGTTGGCGGCCGGGCTGGCGCTATCGGAGGCAAGAACGCTGCCGTCGCCATACCAATGAGCCTTCCTGGAGGAGTGGGGAGGAGGAGGTGGTGGAGGAGTGGGGGGATTGGAGGAAGAGGAGGATGAGGAGGAGATGAGAGAGTAGGGTCAGAAGGAACTGATGGAAGAGGAGGAAGGAGGAGCAAGGATTAGAGGAGGATGGATTAAAAAATGTAAAGGTGAGAGCTAATAGATTCATTTTTAAGAGAGAGAGAGAGAGAGAGAGAGAGAGAGAGAGAGAGAGAGAGAGAGAAGAATGATTATAAGGTGGAGGAAAACACAACGATGAAAAAGGAACCCCAAAAGTGGGTGAGGAAAAGACAGTGAAAGAGAAATGGAGAAGAGGACTGTGGAGAGATGAAGAACTTGAGAAATCGAAAACAGAAAGGAGGGGAAGGACTGGAGGAGGATAGATACTGGTAGGCTAACGGAAGATGGAGAATGACAAGAGAGAATGGCAGGGAGAGAGAATGGCAGGGAGAGAGAATGGCAGGGAGAGAGAATGAAAAGATGAGGAGGGGAAATACATAGGAGTACATGGGGAAAGTTAAACAGCATTTTGGCTGGTTAATGGGGTTCAGGTCTTATCGTCTACACGAGGGTCATTAAGGCTGCATATCACCCGTTCCCCGCCAGTCAAGAGCACTTTAATCCCCAAAAAGAATAGTTTCAAATAAGCTATCAGCATGTATACTCCGAGACATACACCTCACGGTGTATACTCCGAGACATACACCTCACGGTGTATACTCCGAGACATACACCTCACGGTGTATGCGACAAATCAAAGCTGTCCAGTGCTGTCTAGTGCTGGTTAGATACTCGAGATTAGGATAGTATTGCAAAAGGCTCTCTCCCTCCCCTCCTCCCTTTCGCCACACTCTTGGCTTCAAAAAATCATGAGGTATATTTTAGTGATCCTCAGTCAAAAGCATGAATATT
>WNWK01003516.1:157500-164992 GCA_009830355.1 Cherax destructor
GTCTTCCCTAGTGATCATGTCTTCCCTAGTGATCATGTCTTCCCTAGTGATCATGTCTTCCCTAGTGATCATGTCTTCCCTAGTGATCATGTCTTCCCTAGTGATCATGTCATCCCTAGTGATCATGTCATCCCTAGTGATCATGTCTTCCCTAGTGATCATGTCTTCCCTAGTGATCATGTCTTCCCTAGTTCTTGCAGTGTCTGTTTTGTTAGGCTCACTTCATTTAGCCTTCCCCATGGTTCATACCCTTCAGCAGTGACTTTGTACTGTCTCCAGTTTCTTAGGATGCTTTATAAGCTGTGGGTTCCATGCTGGTGCTGCATACTCTAGATGGGCCTGATATTTGTTATATAAATGGCCATGAATTACTATTGAGATTCCTGAAGGCAACTCTTCGATTGGCCAACCATACACTGGCTGCAGAAGTTATAAGATGTGTGCCTCCGGTGATGTGATTGACACAATGCTCACCCATAGGACTTTCTCTGTGCCCCGAGTCTATACTCTGTGTCCGGTATTCTTGCGCCTTCCCGAAGCTTCATAACCCTTTATTTGATGGGGTTGAACTCAAGAAGCCATTTACATCACCAATCTTGCAACTTGTCTAGAGCCGTATGTGACCTTTCTTCTCTTCGCCTTTGTGTGTGTGTGTGTGTGTGACAAAATACTTACACTGCTGTATTATTGTCTCGAGTCAAATTCCCTTTCCAACATTGCTGAAGGGAGAATTAGTCGACCGCATTGACCGAGGCTGCGAAGGTTGGGTCGCTTGTCACCCAATCAGGAAGCTCATAATTACATTTTCAGCCAATCAGATTCAATTATTGGCTCACCCCATCCCTCTCTCACTCCGTCCCTCCCTCTCTCCATCCCTCACCCCCTCCCCCATCCATCCCTCCCCCCCTCCCACTCTCCATCAGTAACATACACAATATTCAATACGAACAACGTACCATTTTATTAAACTTCACATTTTTCTTCGAGTATTCGTAATAGGCACCAAAGCCTGACAGGCATTCTGTGGCCCCTACAGGTTTAACGCCTTTCCATGAATATGATACATGGCATTCGATCCCAAGACCGAGTTTTCACTACTTTTGTTTCTCCGTTGCTTTAACCTCTGCCGCCTTCCTGTGTATGTTGGAGGAAACAGAGAAGGTCTTGATAAACAAGACCTAAGAGGAAACAGAGAAGGTCTTGATAAACAAGACCTAAGAGTAAACAGAGAAGGTCTTGATAAACAAGACCTAAGAGGAAACAGAGAAGGTCTTGATAAACAAGACCTAAGAGTAAACAGAGAAGGTCTTGATAAACAAGACCTAAGAACAGAGGTCTTGATAAAAAAGACTAAGAGGAAGAAAGGTCTTGATAAACAAGACCTAAGAGGAAACAAGAAGGTCTTGATAAACAAGACCTAAGAGGAAACAGAGAAGGTCTTGATAAACAAGACCTAAGAGGAAACAGAGAAGGTCTTGATAAACAAGACCTAAGAGTAAACAGAGAAGGTCTTGATAAACAAGACCTAAGAGTAAACAGAGAAGGTCTTGATAAACAAGACCTAAGAGGAAACAGAGAAGGTCTTGATAAACAAGACCTAAGAGGAAACAGAGAAGGTCTTGATAAACAAGGCCTAAGAGGAAACAGAGGTCTTGATAAACAAGACCTAAGGTGAGGTTCAATGAGATCAATAATTTGAGTTTAAATCACCTTTAAATTGCATCTTTTTCCAAGTCGCGGTTTGATAATGGTCAAAGAGGAACCGAAACGTCGTCTTGCAATTCATTTCTAAATTGTGGGTTAATTACGAATTGTTCCGGCCACGGTATTGTGATTTTTATTGTCTTTTGTTTCTCCACTCGTCTCCCCCCCCCCTTCTCTTTCCCTCTCTCTTTCCCCCCCCGTCCCTCCCTCCCTCTCTCTTCCTGTACCCAAGCTGCTATTACGGTCTCCAATTTGTCAGGTCTTTAATCTTCTGGTTAAAGAGCATGAATATTACAACACTTTATCCGTCAGCTCTGGACAGTGTCCCAGTTAGCAGGAATCCACACGTCCTCGCCACTCTTTAACTGACCAGTCTTTGACGGGTCTTGACTACATTATTATTATTATTATTATTATTATTATTATTAGTAGTAGTAGTAGTAGTGGTAGTATATTCATGGGGAGCGCAAAATCCGCAGGGGTCATACAGCAGATGGAGAACGGGAGTGAGTCAGATTCAATGCAGAGAAGTGGGAGGGATGAGCTCCGTATTCTTAGACTAAGATCCGTCTTCACCCCTGGCGAGGATTTCATTGATGGATCTATCATTGATGGATGCCTAATTGACGGGTCTTTAACTGGCTGGTCTTTAATTGATTGGTCTCTAATTGGCTGGTCTTTAACTGGCTGGTCTTTAATTTATTTCTCTAATTGACGGTTCTTACAGATAAATGCCAGACAAAACAGGTTGTGACATGTACTACATTGGTGCATCTCTCTCTCTCTCTCTCTCTCTCTCTCTCTCTCTCTCTCTCTCTCTCTCTCTCTCTCCTCTCCAAGGACCTAGCGTGAATACATTTACGAATATCGTCATCTAACACTCTAATATTCATTGTTGGTGGTCGCTTGATATTCTCTTGGCAGTATTGTTCACGTCCCTCCCCTTCCCTCTTTTCTCTACTCTCCCCTCTCTTCCATCCCTCCTTTCCCTCCATCCTTCCTTTGCCCTCCTTTCCCTCTATCCCTCCTTTCCCCTCGACACCTCCTCCATCATAATATTAAGACCGAGAGAATTGTCCCCTATCCACATCCCGTCCCTTCCAACCCCCTCCCTCCTCTGTTCCCTCTGTCTCTCTTCATATCCCGCCCCTCTCTTCCTTCCCTTTCCCCAGTTCACGACCCCTAGTGGAGAGGGCGGAGGGCATGCCACCCCTGGCATCTCCACGCCAGGGGAAAAGTGTCACAGTTCATCGTCCACTTCCTCAAAGTGAATCTCGTTCGCCAGGAAGTCTAGCATTCCATAGGCGAATTGCAAAGGCATGCTGTTAATTTAGCCTATCATCCCCCCAAAAAATGTCAAAATAAACACAAATAACATTCTAGCATGGACCTTTACACTGGAAAAAGGCTTTATTTCCGGTACACGAGTAGTACGGTACATCTCCGTGTGTCTCGGGAACACGGAGAGGCGAGCCAGGGAGAGTTAACTCGCTCTGGCTCGATTTGCAAACCCCCTCTAATGGAGTTATGAGATTAGTTACAAAACATGTCAACAGATGTCACCTCAATCAGCGCCATTCGCGGTCACCTCCGGTGCCAAATTGAGCGACTGACACCCGTTCCAGTGTCTGATATGAATACCCGCGCTAAAAATTGAGGGAATCCATTCAATATATATATATATATAATATATATATATATATATATATATATATATATATATATATATATATATATATATATATATATCATAAAAATTATAGTTTTACGCTATTCCGCTTTTGTCCAAAATTTTGTAACAGATTTAGTCAAATTTAATTGTCCTTGGTCTCTACCGGTAATTGGTGAATTGTGGAGAGGTGTGCTATGAATTTTTTTGCTACGAGCAGACGGACACACACACACACACACACACACACACACACACACACACACACACACACACAGTCACAGAACTGTCAGGAAGTGGAATAGTCTGGCAAGTGAGGTAGTGGAGGCAGGAACCATACATAGCTTTAAGACGAGGTATGATAAAGCTCACGGAGCGAGGAGAGAAAGTACCTAGTAGCGATCAGTGAAGAGGCGGGGCCAGGAGCTATGACTCGACCCCTGCAACCACAAATAGGTGAGTACACACACATACACACGGTATGTGTAATAGACAGGTTCTGAAACCCTGTTTTAAAATAAATATTTAAAGATGTTTAAAAATGGAACGAAACAAACTTTATTATTATTATTATTATTATTATTATTATTATTGAGAAATGTAAATTCATAAGGATGACGTAGCACCTTGAGAATGCGACATAATCAGATTTGATCCGAGAAATGGAAGGAATGAGGTAGTTCCTGTTGAGTGGCTCCTGCTGCCTTAACCAGCATCAAGGCGCGGCAGTGCTGGCCGCGTCTATGATCGACCACGAGACTAACCAATAAAGTTGCTGAAATCAATTATTTTTCTGGTGTGTTCCACGTAGATGGTTTATAATACAAATCTTGAGTCTCCAGCTTGGGATTAGATTAATCTAGCCCCTGAGGGAACACAGAGTTAAGACGTGACATTTCAAACATAGCAACAACGGTGTTCACGTGTAGGGTGAAGTTGGTTAATGTGGGAAGCAAATGGAAGGCTTTATATTATAGGTGGGTCTTGATTCATGTCGCCACGGTTCTTAAATGTCTTCATATGGTGTGTTATAAAAGGGGAGCGGTAGTGCTGGGAAGTGTGGGGGTGAAAGGATGATGAATCTCTGAAAATGTTTGCAGATGACACCGAAGAGAAGTTACAAAAGCTGGTGGGGAAACTTAGAAGGGTGTGCAAAAGCAGTTGAAGTGGAACACACAAAACAAGAGCAATGTGATTAGAGTAAACAAGAGTCTAGCGATGGAGATTGTAGGTCAGACTAGAAGGTTGTCACTGTGTCATGATGTTCGTGTCCTTCTGCAAAGAAAAGTAGAGGTCGAGTGCAGAATTTAAATTAGAATGATGAAGAATATACCTGACAGAACAAGCGATAACCGGGACGACATTCATGTGTGTGTGTGTGCGTGTGTGCGTATGCGTGTGTGCGTTGATCTACACACATCCAAACATCGTCTTCAAAACATTTTATTATCCTTGCTACTGTCGGCATTACGCCAATGAGATCCAATTTGAATTGGCGTGATCTGCAGCAGGATGTGGCGGACATAAACTCTACCCACATATTTCCAGAATAAATCTGGCAGGAGCTTAAGAGGTTACAGTCCTTGAGTATGTAAACACAAGAGGAATCCAGCGCCTCTAGTATTTTGTAAACAAATCAATATTTTGTAAACTATTAATATTTTGTAAATAACTGATAAAAACAACTAATCAATATACAAAAGTTTTTAGACATCCAAACACCTCACGCCAAATTATTATTATTATTAAAAAACAAGAGCTAAATCCTTATAGGTCACACAATACAAACCAGAGCACCAGTATCTGCGTAATATTTACCAAATATAACCAAAAGTTCGTCTTGATAAATTCCGGACAATGCATCGAGTTTTTTTTTCCTAGCTCCAAATAAGGGTTTTTGACCCATGTAATTAGAGCTGCCCTTCCTTGGGTAAAGCCTCATTGCCTCTCATTTTTTTTCCAGGCGCTATACGACTCCATGTTTTCGCTTCAGGCTTTCGGTACCGCACGCGAAAACTCGCTAAGCATTCGTTAAAACCCAGCGAAACCTGGTCAAGCCTCCGTGAAAAGGCGGTGAAAACTCGTCAATCACTGCAATCGCTGCAGCAGTGATTGCAATGGGTTTTACACTGCTGCTGCAGAAGCAGCTGTCTTTATTTTGAAGTTTTTTCTGTGGTTGGTCTTCGTCAAATATTAAAGTCATACTTCATGTTTAATTGAAGTTCAGTCATGGGTGAAACGTAGTAATAAGGATTTTCACTGCAAACACAGTTTCCTTATATCTACTACTTGTCGGCTCAGGATATCGCTCATCCAAAAATCCGTCAGCCTCACACAAGTGTTCATTCATCCTTCAACCACACGTGAAGCCATCAAGCATCCGTCAGCTCCCAAGCCTCTGTGGTGGAGGCCAATTGATGGAGGTGTTTCTGGAGTTAACAGGGATGGAGGCGTGTGCCTCCCGTCACCACCTCCCTCCTCCACTCTCCCAAACTCCTCAATTTACCGCCATATGATTTTCGTTATGGTCAATTATATCTGGCGGGGGAGGGAGGTGTTGTAAGGGGTTAGAGGCGACGAGGGGACGGGTTGGGGTTAGGAAGGGAAGGAGTATTGCGGTGAGGGGATAAGGCATTTGAGTTAAGAGGGGAGAGTGGTGTGGGGACCCTGATAATGGATGCCAAACATATTGGCGAAGCAACTGATCAGGATTCATTGGTCTGACTTGTAAAACTCTTTAATAACAAGGAAACTAAACCATTAAACCGTGTGATGTGTACTGGTGAATCTGGTTTATTCTTTGTCCTTTCGGTTGCAAGAAGGTTTAAACTCGTATATATGAACTATTGAGTACACATTATTCCCTAAAATACTGATTGAAGTGAACATTGTGTATACACATTGAAATATACATTTCCGCCTATGTATACTAATTGGGCAATATGCCCTGAGATATACACTTCTCGGTGTGTGAGTGTGTGTGTACTCTCCTAACTGTACTTACCTAATTGTGGTTGCAGGGGTCGATTCACAGCTCCTGGCCCCGCCTCTTCGCTGGTCTCTACTAGGTCCACTGTGTGTGTGTGTGTGTACTCACTCACCTAATTGTACTCACCTAATTGTGGTTGCAGGGGTCGAGACTCAGCTCCTGGCCCCGCCTCTTCGCTGTCTGCTACTGGGTCTCTGCTCTCCCTGCTCCATGAGCTTTATCATACCTTGTCTTAAAACTATGTATGGTTCCTGCCTCCACTATATCTTTCTCTAGTCCATTCCACTTCCTGACTACTCTGTGGCCGAAGAAATGTTTCCTGACATCCCTTTGACTCATCTGAGTCTTCAGCTTCCAGTTGTGTCCCCTTGTTTCTGTGTTCCCTCTCTGAAACAACCTGTCACTATCTACCTTGTCAATTCCCCGCAGTATTTTGTATGTCGTTATCATGTCTCCTCTGACCCTTCTTTCCTCCAGTGTTGTTAGTCCTATTTCCCTCAACCTTTCTTCATAAGACAGACCCCTGAGTTGTGGAACTAACCTTGTCGCAAACCTTTGCACTTTCTCTAGTTTCCTTCGTCTTGACCAGGTGGGGGTTTCCCAGACTGGTGCTGCATATTCTAGTATGGGCCCGACGTACACGGTATACAGTGTCTTGAACGATTCCTTGTTGGGTAACGGAACGCTAATCTAAGGTTTTCCAGACGCCCATATGCTGCCGCAGTTTTTCTGGTTTTATGTGTGCCTCCCGGGGACTTAGGCGTTATACTCACTCCAAGGTCTTTCTCCTTTGCCGAGGTTTGTAGCCTTTGTCCGCCTAAACTTGTACTCTGTCAGCGGTCTTCTTTGCCCTTCTCCCATCCTCATGACTTTGCATTTGGAGGGATTGAATTCGAGAAGCCAACTGCTAGACCAGATGTCGAGCTTGTCCGGTCTGTTTGGCCCCGCCTGGTCCTCTTCCGATGTGATTCTCCTCATTATTTTCACATCATCCGCGAATGGGACACTTCTGAGTCTATCCCCTCCGTCATGTCTTTACATATCCAGGAATAACACTGGTCCTAGGACTGACCCTGCGGTACACCACTCGTCCAAACGCCCACTGTGATACCTCACCACCACCATGACCC
>WNWK01003517.1:0-85000 GCA_009830355.1 Cherax destructor
CCCCTACTAAAACGAGATGGGTCCTACACAGATGACAGCAAGGAAATGAGTGAAATACTAAAGTCCCAGTATGACTCAGTTTTTAGCGAGCCGCTAACCAGACTGAAAGTTGAAGACCTAAATGATTTTTTTATGAGAGTGCCACAGAACCTGGTAGACGCAAGCCTATCTGGCATTACCCTGATGCCACATGACTTCGAAAAGGCGATAAATGACATGCCATGCACTCCGCTCCAGGCCCTGACTCATGGAACTCAGTTTTCATCAAGAACTGCAAGAAGCCCGTCACGTGCTTTTAACATCCTATGGAGAGGGAGCATGGACACTGGGGTCATCCCGCAGTTACTAAAAACAACAGACATAGCCCCACTCCACAAAGGCGGCAGTAAAGCAATAGCAAAGAACTACAGACCAATAGCGCTAAAATTCCCATATCATAAAAATCTTTGAAAGGGTTCTAAGAAGCAAGATTGCCACTCATCTAGATAACCATCAATTACACAACCCAGGGCATCATGGGTTTAGAGCAGGTCGCTCCTGTCTGTCCCAACTACTGGACCACTACGACAAGGTCCTGGATGCTCTAGAAGACAAACAGAATGCAGATGTTATATACACAGACTTTGCAAAAGCCTTTGATAAGTGTGACCATGGTGTGATAGCATACAAAATGCGTGATAAAGGAATAACAGGAAAAGTTGGTAGATGGATCTATAATTTCCTAACAAGTAGAACACAAAGAATAGTAGTCAACAGAGTAAAGTCTGAGGCGGCTACTGTGAAAAGCTCTGTTCCACAAGGCACAGTACTCGCTCCCATCCTGTTTCTCATCCTCATATTGGACATAGACAGGGATATCAGCCACAGTGACGTCTTCCTTTGCAGATGACACCCGAATCTGCATGACAGTGTCCACCATTGAAGACACTACAAGACTCCAAGCAGACATCAACCAAATCTTTAAATAGGCTGCAGAAAACAATATGAAGTTCAATGATGAGAAATTTCAATTACTCCGATATGGAAAACGTGAGGAAATTAAAATCTCAACGGAGTATAAAACAAATTCCAACCACACAATAGAGCGAAAAACTAATGTCAAAGACCTGGGAGTAATCATGACAGAGGATCTCACCTTCAAGGTCCATAATACTGTAGCAATCGCATCTGCCAGAAAAATGACAGGATGGATAATGAGAACCTTCAAAACCAGGGATGCCAAGCCCATGTTGACACTTTTCAGGTCGCTTGTTCTATCTAGGCTGAAATATTGCTGCACACTAACTGCACCTTTCAAGGCAGGTGAAATTGCTGACCTAGAAAATGTACAGAGAACCTTCACGGCACGCATAACTGTGATAAACCACCTCAATTACTGGGAACGCTTGAAGTTCCTAAACCTGTACTCCCTGGAACGCAGGCGGGAGAGATACATTATTATATACACATGGAAAATTCTCGAGGGATTAGTACCAAACTTGCACACGAGAGTCACTCCCTACGAAAGCAAAAGACTCGGCAGGCGATGTAACATCCCCCCAATGAAAAGGTGTGCCACTAGCACGTTGAGAGACAACACAATAAGTGTCAGGGGCCCAAGACTGTTCAACTGCCTCCCAGCATACATAAGGGGGATTACCAATAGACCCCTGGCTGTCTTCATGCAGGCACTGGACAGTCACCTAAAGTCGGTGCCTGACCAGCCAGGCTGTGGTTCGTACGTTGGACTGCGTGCGGCCAGCAGTAACAGCCTGGTCGATCAGGCTCTGATCCAACATAAGGCCGGGTCACAGACCGGGCCGCAGGGGCGTTGACCCCTGGAACTCTCTCCAGGTAAACTCCAGGTAAACAAACATAGTCAACTTTGTTGAACAAAGACCAGTTCACTCCATAATGTTTAAAAAGTTGTTTGAAAACCTGGACAAAGAGCAAATAAATCTCGTGCTGCATACAGAAACCCGGTGGCTGAGTAAAGGAAGAGTTCTATACAGGGTGTTTGAGCTGAGAGATGAATTGCAGGAATACTTTCAAGAAAACAATAAGCAAGATTTTGTCAAGTGCTTTGAAGATAAAAAATGGTTGCAGAGGCTAGCCTAATTAGCAGACATTTTTCATCACATGAATCAGCTGAACAAGTCACTGCAAGGCCCTGAAGAAAGTGTATTGACTTCAAGTGAAAAGATTCTTGGATTTAAAAGAAGACTGAATCTCTGGAAAAATGTTGCAAAAGGAAATCTTGAGATGTTTCCACTACTGTTGGGGCTTAAATGTAATAATAATACATACCAGTATCTTTATTTACTACAAGTACATGTACCCCAATGGAAATAAGTCACTCTGTCTGACTTTTTGGGTTATCCTGGGTTCTCTACACATATGCTGCTATGTATGATAATGTACCTGGAGTCTACCTGGAGAGAATTCCAGGGGTCAACGCCCCCGCGGCCCGGTCCGTGACCAGGCCTCTTGTTGGACCAGAGCCTGATCAACCAGGCTGTTACTGCTGGCCGCACGCAGTCCAACGTACGAACCACAGCCCGGCTGATCAGGTACCGACTTGAGGTGCCTGTCCAGTGCCTGCTTGAAGACAGCCAGGGGCTTGTTGGTAATCCCCCTGATGTATGCTGGGAGGCAGTTGAACAATCTTGGGCCCCTCACATTTATTGTGTTGTCCCTCAACGTGCTAGTGGCACCCCTGCTCTTCATTGGGGGAATGTTGCATCGCCTGCCGAGTCTTTTGCTTTCGTAGGGAGTGATTTTGTGTGCAAGTTTGGTACTAAGCCCTCGAGAATTTTCCATGTGTATATAATAATGTATCTCTCCGCCTGCGTTCTAGAGAGTACAGGTTTAGGAACTTCAAGCGTTCCCAGTAGTTGAGGTGGTTTATCGCACTTATGCGTGCCGTGAAGGTTCTCTGCACATTTTCAAGGTCAGCAATTTCACCCGCCTTGAAAGGTGCAGTTAGTGTGCAGCAATATTCCAGCCTAGATAGAACAAGCGATCTGTAAAGTGTCAACATGGGCTTGGCATCCCTGGTTTTGAAGGTTCTCATTATCCATCCTGTCATTTTCGAGCAGATGCAATTGCTACATTGTTATGGTCCTTGAAGGTGAGATCCTCTGACATGAACACTCCCAGGTCTTTGACATTAGTTTTTCGCTCTATTGTGTGGTTGGAATTAGTTTTGTACTCCGATGAGATTTTAATTTCTTCACGTTTTCCGTATCTGAGTAATTGAAATTTCTCATCATTGAACTTCATATTGTTTTCTGCAGCCCATTTAAAGATTTGGTTTATGTCTGCTTGGAGTCTTGCAGTGTCTTCAACGGTGGACACTGTCATACAGATTCGGGTGTCATCTGCAAAGGAAGACACAGCACTGTGGCTTATATCCCTGTCAATGTCTGATATGAGGATGAGGAATAGGATGGGAGCAAGTACTGTGCCTTGTGGAACAGAGCTTTTCACAGTAGCTGCCTCAGACTTTACTCTGTTGACTACTACTCTGTGTTCTATGTGTTAGGAAATTATAAATCCATCTACCAACTTTTCCTGTTATTCCTTTATCACGCATTTTGTGTGCTATTACACCATGGTCACACTTGTCAAAGGCTTTTGCAAAATCTGTGTATATAACATCTGCATTCTGTTTATCTTCTAGAGCATCCAGGACCTTGTCGTAGTGGTCCAGTAGTTGGGACAGACAGGAGCGGCCTGCTCTAAACCCATGCTGTCCTGGGTTGTGCAATTGATGGGTATCAAGATGGGTGGCGATCTTGCTTCTTAGAACCCTTTCAAAGATTTTTATGATATGGGACGTTAGCGCAATTGGTCTGTAGTTCTTTGCTATTGCTTTACTGCCCCTTGTGGAGCGGGGCTATGTCTGTTGTTTTTAGTAGCTGCGGGACGATCCCAGTGTCCATGCTCCTCTCCATAGGATGTTAAAAGCATGTGATAGGGGCTTTTGCAGTTCTTGATGAACACGGAGTTCCATGAGTCTGGGCCTGGAGCGGAGTGCATGGGCATGTCATTTATTGCCTTTTCAAAGTCATTTGGCGTAGTGATGATGTCAGAAAGGCATGCGTCTGTCAAGTTCTGTGGCACTCTCATGAAAAATCATTTAGGTTTTCGATTTTCAGTCTGGTTAGTGGCTCGCTAAAGACTGAGTCATACTGGGATTTAAGTAACTCACTCATTTCCTTGCTGTCATCTGTGTAGGACCCATCCGGTTTAAGTAGGGGCCCAATACTGGTTGTTGTTCTCGACTTTGATTTTGCATAGGAAAAGAAATACTTAGGGTTTCTTTCAATTTCATTTATGGCTCTTAGTTCTTCCCGTGTCTCTTGATTCCTATAAGATTCCTTTAGTTTTAATTCGATGTTTGCTATTTCTCTGACTAGTGTCTCCCTACGTATTTCAGAGATATTGGCCTCCTGTAGCCGCTCCGTTATTCTGTGCCTTCGCCTGTATAGGAGCGCCTCTCTTTCTAGTTTGCATCTTCTCCTCCTTTTCCTTAAGGGAATTTGCCTTGAGCAAACCTCAAGTACCACAGAGTTAATTTGTTCAAGACATAGGTTGGGATCCGTGATGCTTAGGCAATCTTCCCAGTTTATATCATTTAGGACTTGGTTTACTTGGTCCCACCTTATGTTTTTGTTATTGAAGTTGAATTTGGAGAAAGCTCCTCATGGCTGATCACATTTTGTTGATCTGGAGCTCCCCGCATGCATGTCTGGACCTCTATTATGTTGTGATCTGAGTATATTGTTTTTGATATGATGACATTTCGTATCAGATCATCATTGTTGGTGAAGATGAGGTCCAGCGTATTCTCTAATCTTGTGGGCTCTACTATTTGCTGGTTTAAGGTGAACTTGGTGCAGAGATTTAAAAGTTCATGCATGTGTGAATTTTCATCTGAGCTGCCTCCTGGTGTTATCTCTGCTACCACATTGTTTGCAATGTTCCTCCATTTTAGGTGCCTGAGGTTGAAATCCCCAGTAGCAAGATGTTGGGGGCAGGAGCTGGAAGATTTTCCAGACAGTGGTCAATTTTCAGGAGCTGTTCCTGGAATTGTTGGGACGTTGCATCCGGGGGCTTGTAGACAACCACGATGACCAGGTTTTGATTCTCGACCTTTATTGCTAGTACTTCAACTACATCATTTGAGGCATTTAGTAGTTCTGAACATATAAGTGACTCTGTGATATACAGGCCAACCCCCCCTTTTTGCCTATTCACTCTGTCACACCTGTATAGGTTGTAGCCCGGGATCCATATTTCATTGTCCAAGTGATCTCTTATGTGGGTCTCTGTGAAAGCCGCAAACATGGCATTTGACTCTGTAAGCAGTCCACTAATGTAAGGTACCTTGTTGTTTGTTGCTGGCTTTAGACCTTGTATATTAGCAAAGATGAATGTAGTTGGATTGGTGGTATTGGTGGTATGGGGGGGGTCTTTTTTTCCTGGCTCTAATATCTGATACGCTATTATGTACCTCAATCAGCTCTCCTTGCACTCTATCATTCACTTATCTACCCGTATCTCACCTATGGAATCTGTGCATGGGGATCAACAACGTTAAATCACCTTAGACCACTCATAACACAACAAAAGGCCGCAGTCAGAATGATAACAAATTCCCACTCTAGACAGCATACTCCACCAATATTCAAAAGTCTCAAACTACTCACCGTAAAGAACATTCATACTTACTCTTGTGCCTACTACATATATAAAACTTTACACTCTAATATAAACCCTCTGCTCAAAACTCTCCTCACCAACTTTAATAGGACCCATGACCACAACACACGACACAGATCACTTTTTGATATACCCCGTGTTCATATCAACCTATGTAAAAATTCTATGCACATAAAGGGCCCCAGAATCTGGAATTCATTACCAGTAAATATTAAGATAATCTTGTCTGAAAATCAATTTAAGACTCAACTCAAAAACCACCTACTCACCCAAACCTAAATGATCATGCTATAAACTACTTTGAAAAATGCTCATTGTTACTTTCCTATACGATAATCTCAATTTTTAATAATATGTTACTATTATGTTACCCCCTACTCATATTATAAGTTAATGTCAAAAATGCTCAATGTTATTTTCCTTAAGATAATCTCAATTCCATATTATCATTCAAGAATCTTAACACCTGTAACAATCCAAGATCTAATATCATTATATAATAATTTAAACAGTAAAATTTCATAATATTGTAATTTTGAAAATAATTTTTAACTAGAATAAACTCAATAAATTTCTCTAATATTAAGTACCTAGTTTTTAAGGACTAGAATAAGCTGCCCCTAATGCCATGGCATGTCAGTGGCTCTCCTTGCACTCAATTTACATTGTAACTTCCAATACCCATGTAACCTGCAATGAAATAAAATTTGTTTGTTTGTTTGTTTGTTTGTAATGGAGTGGAGGCCACTGACTGTGATTCCACTCCAGAAATGATTGCAGTTGGTGTACAATTTCTGTCATTTCCTGCCAGCATTTTTTCCTTCCTGGCACTAAAAAACCTCTCTCTCCGGAGTGGCTGTGGCTACCCTGATTTTGCCATGGTCTGGATGTTCTGTGTCGCCTCGTACCCTTTAGGTGGTATGCCTGGCAATATAAGTTATAACACTGTCTTTCCCGAATTGATGTGTGGCACATTTCAGGGTGGAAAAACTTACAGGACGGGAGGTTGCATTTGCCTGTTTTCATATGGGAACGGCATTTTCTGGGGTGATCATAATTACATGTCCCATCTGATTTCCCAGATTTTCCATGCCTGCAGATACCAAGTGCATAATATTCACATAGGCCTGGTTTCCGTTTGCCCTGGTTTTTAGTGACTGTGTTCGCCATTGGTGGGTGTGTTCCTGTCTCATGTCTGTCTTCGTTACTATTGCTAACAATGGAGCCTTCAACTGTTTCCGGTAATTTATCTTCATTATTTCCCTGGGCATCCCCTTGTTTACTATCTACCGTGGTATTGCTAGTTTGTACCACTGTTTTGTGTGTGTCCTTGTCTACACCTGTTTCCCCATCATTTATTTCACTAGAGCTACTGTCCCTCTTCAGGTCACCATCATTTATTTCCCCATTCTTAAATATATTGGGTATCATTTCAACATTTCAACATCTGTATGTAAATGTATTTGTGTATACCTGAATAAACTTACTTACTTACAAGGTATACAGGCCTAGCTGGCATCAATGACATACTCGCTTCACACGACGAGGGTCTACGTTCGATTCCCAGCGAGGGTAGAAACATTGGGTGTGTTTCTTTACACCGGTTGTCTATGTTCACCCAACAGTAAAATGGGTACCTAGGTGTTAGTCGACTGGTGTGGGTCGCATCCTGGGACAAGGACCTAATTTGCCCGAAATGCTCAGCATAACAAGGGGCTTTCTATATAGTAGTATGTCATTGATGTCAGCTAGGACTGTATACCTTGTACATGTACTTGTAGTAAATAAAATTATTATTATTATTATTATTATTATTATTATTATTATTATTATTATTATTATTATTATTATTATTATTATTATTATTATTATTATTATTATTATTATTATTATTATTATTATTATTATTATTATTATTATTATAAGTAGTAACTCAACTGTGTGACATCACACCGTGATGCGCGTTAACAAAATTCTGAAATTATCGTACGAGCTCCGTAACTTTTGCATGAAAAGTTTTTGCAGTTCATATCAATACGAATATATTTGTATATAATTTTTGTAAAAGAATCAATACTCGAAACTCTTCATTAAATTTTAATATTAATTTTCTTTGCATGTTGAATGCTCAGTGACAACAGAAGCATGGACAGTAAGGTGAGGCTTCATATTTTATGTTATTGTGAGGGAATTAAGCTGCCTTTTTTGTAAATACTTTGTAAATGGAGTCATCAAGTGAGTAGCAATGTCATTAGTTCTATGTGAACTTATTTTATGACTATAAGAGCAAAAAATAACAGTTGCAGTCTACCGGTAGTGTGTGATGTAACACTGACCAGGTCGGTGAGTTTAAGATAAGATTATTTACAGTTATCATAGGTATTAAACACCCTCTTAGGGAATTACTGTGATGCCTACGAGGGGCTTTTGTTCCAAGGAATTTGACCTATCTTTTCCTTATATCTTAACCCCGATAGAAATAAGTCACTGAATTTGAGATTATCCTTATCTTGTCTGTTATCCAAGGTAATTTACACTATGTAAAATAATTGTACTTGTGTACCTGTGCCTATATAAACTTATTAACTTATTGCCTCCCATTCCCAGACATTGTATAACCCCTGCGGGTTTAGCAGTCCCCATCATTATAATAATAATAATCTTTATTTCTACACGTACATGATACAACTTATACAGACCATAGCTGACATCAGTGACATACTATATAGAAAGCCCCTGGTTATGCAGAGCATTTCTGGCAAATTAGGTCAATTTTGTCCCCAGGATGCGACTCAAACCAGTCGACTAACACCCAGGTACCTATTTTACTGCTAGGTGAACAGGGACAGCAGGTGTCTTAAGGAAGCATGCCCTTATGTTTCCACCTGTACTGGGGATCGAACCACGGAACTCTGTGTGTGAGCTGAGTACTCTACCAACCAAGCTATGGCATTAGGCATTAAACTAATAATTTTTTTCCTGGGTGGCTAACTCTCCAGGTTAAAAATCAAAATAAAATCTTAATTTAGGTTTTTATTATGACCCGGTTTTCAAAGCTAGAAATACAGCTACCTACAGTCGAGGGTTCTTGATCCAAGAAATTAGATCTTCCTTTCCTTGGATCATATGTGATTACCTCCCATTCCCCAGGTGCTCTGTGATCCCTATGGGTTCATTGCATACCCATGAATGTAATGATTACCTATGGCTAGACATATGTTAATATGTTAAAAGGGAATTAGTGAGCTGGAATTAAAAACCTCATGTAGCATGGAAAACCTTTAATTGTACAATCCCATGTGGGGTGAGGTGTATGAGCAAGCCTTTTAACACCAGCTTCACCTAGTAGTAAATAGGTACCAAGAAGTTAGTCAACTGTCGTGGGTCTCATCTAAGTTTATGATGCAAATAGCTAGATTATGTAAAGGTTAAATCATAGCTAGATTATGTAAAGGTTAAATCATATTCAAAGTGTTGACTAACATACTGAAACCCTGCTTATTTAAAAAGTTTAATTTAATTATTACCAAATTTCAATACACGTACTGAATATTACAGGAAAACCTTAGATACATTTCTACTTATAAGTAAGAAAGGTTATTTAGGCACAGGTACACGTAAGTGTAAATTACCTAGGATAACCCAAAAAAGTCAAACAAAGTACGTACCTTATTTCTATTGAACAGTTTAGGGATTTGATTGCCATGAGCTGTGTGAATATAGGATTATTAAAACTACTGAGGCACTGTATAGTTTGCCTACCCATGATGCACTACAGTTGGTCTATAGGCCCATACTAGACAAGGAAAGTCCAGCGTCAGGCTGCAAGGATAGAATGACTTGAAACTGGTCACAGGTAGGTCCTGTTCACATCCAACTGGTCCACTTTTGTATCTGTCCAATTTGTTTTTAAAACTATGTATGTACTAAAGTAAGAAAGTTTTAGTAAAATTTATCAACTTTGGAAGAAAATTGTATCTCTGAATGTAGTACAAAATAGTGATGTATTGGATATTTGCATCCGCACAATTTCTTACATCCATATCTGCATCCGTATTTCACAGCAAACAGATATGCGTATATACATTCGCATCCGATATCCGCGGAACATCCGCACAATTTCTTACATCCGCATCCGTGGAACATCCGCACAATTTCTTACATCCACATCCGCACAATTTCTTACATCCACATCCGCATTCGCATCCATAAAATGAGTAAGTAAGACATCCGTATACACATCCGCATACCGGATATCTAAATTTTTCACATCCGATACATCCCTAGTACAAAATATCACTTCTTTCTGGGTTTAAATTTATCCCTAATAATAACTAGGATTTTAATAATTCATAATTATTTTCAAAGTACTTTACAGTATTGTATATTTTTTAAGTATGGTTTTACTTGAACAATATACAGTGGACCCCCGAGTTTCGTAAACCCCGGAAATCGTACATTTATGTAAGTATAATATTGTAAGTGCTTGTGGAAAAGTATTTTTGGGGGTCTGAAATAGACTAACCTACGTGACATTTTTTCTTAAGGGGGTAAATTCGTTCGGTAATGGCACTTGAGCAGACTTCAGGAGTGAAGTTTTTACGAAACTCGGGGGTCCACTGTACCAATAATAGCCCTAGATTTAGAGATGTCATTAGGTAATACAGATTTAACTAGTTTCTCTAGTATCAAGTAATTGAGTATCCTTCAATACAGGAGCTGCCCCTAGTACTTCTGGATGTCCATCTGTCAGAGTACAGCTATGTGGGAGGTTTCCAGCCTTCTCAGGCAGACATAGCTGTCCTAGCCTCAGGCTGTGTACCCCCCAGTCCCCCCCACACATTACATAATGTGAGACGCTGGGCGGCACACATGGCTACTTTCTCCTCCAGCGAGTGCCAGGCATTACTCCCATATACTGTTGGTTGTAAGGTGTGATGCCACTTTTTTTTATCACTCATTGGAAGATGCTTTAACCTTGCTGCAGTTCAAATTTCCATGTAATCTACACTCCAAAATATGATAGAAAACAATTATAGTTACAATTGAAATTACAGTGGTACCTCAAGTTACGATGGTCCCCAAAATCACCCTTTTATGTAAGTTTATTTTTTTAAATGCTTTTGTATGTATATTTTTGGGGGTGTAAAAGGACTAGTCTATTTTACATTATTCCTTATGGGGATAAATTCGTTTAGTTATGGCACTTGAACAGCATTCTCGAACGAAAAAATATCGTAACTCGAGGTACCACTGTATTAGAAGTTAGGGTGTTGTTAGGTCTTGTGTTAACAGCTTATCTGAATATTTAATAAACAATTACAAATCTGAATTTCCCTTAAGTTAGGTGAAATGCAGAATTAACACCTTTGGTTACAGGTAAATCTCATCATATTAATTTACCTCTCATTTATTATTTATCAAGCTTTCTAAATAGCTACCCAGGACATTTTTACTCTTCCCTAAAAATATAGATAGTAATCAACTAATTTTTAAACTTACTACTAGTATTTCCCATTTCTTCACAGTTTTGTAGATCTCTGGCTGTGTATACAAGAACACCAGAAATCAGGGGTCAGGGAATACTTGGTGATTTAGAAAAAATAGGCTAATAGTCCGATCAAAAGAAGACTTGAAATGGCTTTTATTGGTTCATTGCATAGAAGTTTAAGACCAGTGAACCGACTGATTGCTGGTAGAGGCATCAACATTCAAGTATCTACCACACTTCTCTCATCTCTCCCTGGCACAAGAAGCATAGCGTGTAAGGTAGGCCAGGAGTCTCCCAATCTAGTTAAAAGATATTTTTCTTTCTATTAATTTTTAAGCATTATTATGCTGCTTTACCCATCTTTCTTAAAATGACTGAAAAATGTGCCAGAGAGATTTGAGTTAGAGAATTTTTTGTGTTGCTTAGTTATTTATATTTTTAATTTAATTTACAAACCAATTGTACCTTGTATATACCAGTAATTTTTTTTTTTGTATAAAGGCATTTTATGTCACATTGTTATAAATCATACATATATAGCATAATGAAGCTTGGTTTTAATATCTTATTGTCAGAATAACATTAGTACTGTATAAAGAACTGCAGCTTGGCACAAAACATTTATGAATGCAGTATTTTAAACAATAGTAGCACTTTGTCAGCATTAGATTGCAATGGGTATTGATAAATTGGTGGCAGTGCATGTTCAGTAGATGTGTTGTGTTAGAAAGGGATGGCAGTGCATATTCGGTAGTGTGTAATGCTTTAAAAAATGTACAGTACAGTACAGTGGACCCTCGGCTAACGAAAAAATTCATTCCAGAAGCCTGCTCAAGTGCCATTACCGAATGAATTTACTTCCTTAAGAAATAATGTCACGTAGGTTAGTCTATTTCAGACCCCCAAAAATACACTTCCACAAGCACTTACAATATTATACTTACATAATTGTATGATTTCCGGGGTATTCGTTAGTCGGGGGTCCACTGTATCTTTATAAGTCATTCAACAAATCATTTTAGCATTGTGCATGACCATGTAGAAATCCTAACTGTGTAAATCAATGTAACTGCCCTGACATTATTTTTTAAAGATATTAATTAAACTTGTGTATGTCTTTAAAATGATAGCATTTCATTCTCATTATTATATTCATCCCAAAATTGCAGTAATCACAATAAAGTGCCATTTTTGTTTTATTAGATATACTGTACTGTACTGCAAAGAGAGAGAGAGAGATGTTGAAATTAAATTGAGGAAAAATATATCAGCTCCTCTTAAGATAATATTTTGCTATTGAAAATGTGTATGTTTTATTTTCTTGTTTCATTTTGTTTGTTTCATTTACAGATGGATGAGAAGTTGTCAGACTTTGTTCACAAGAGCATAAAAGTGAATGCTGAAATGCAAAATTCAAAGAAAGGGCCACAGGTTAGTTTTTGATACTTTTAAAATATTTTCCATTGATACATTTTGGGTAAATGCTAAAATTAGGTGAAGTATTTTGCAATAACTGTGATGGTAAGAGTGATAGTTCAGTTGAGGTTACTCTACAGAAGTAATTGTCTGATAACAGTGATGCTAATACCAGCTAATATATCTACCAGAAAATAGATTGTCTCTTCGCCTCACTCATTAGTGAGGCCCTTCTTCCACCTAAGAAATAGGTAATTACGTCATTACATGATAATGACTGCAGCAGTGATGATGAGGATAGTGAAAATGAATATGAAGTTATCAATTATAGTGATAGTGATCAGTGCATTGCACGTATTTCATAGTAATGTAATCATCTCTGGCCTATAGACCCCACAATGCTCATGCATTTAGATTGTCAATGGTAATCCTCACATTATTACCTTTTGATGAATGAACCTCATAAGTAACAAGGGTTCTGTTAGGCCTCAAGCATTGCATTGCTTCCATCTATTGACAGTGTTAGCAGTTTTTCAGGGTGTCTGAAACCCAGTATGATCAGTGTCAAAATTTCTTGTATAAATCAATACAGTACTCCAGAAACTGGCATATTTGTCTTTTTTTAGAAACTGGCATGTCCTCTGTCCTAAGGGTGCTGACTTTTACATTGCTTGAATATTTTGTTTTAATGAGCAACAATTGTATTGTTACACAGTACTGCTTTTTTTTTACATTCATATGTTGTATATTTGTGTATGTACTTATTAACCGTTTCAGGGTCCGTGCCGTAGTTCTACGGCTTTGAGTTCAGGGTCCAAACCATAGTTCTACGTCATGAGCTCAGATAAGTTTTGAGTGGTAAATTTGGGCCTAGATATGAGAGAATACATCTATGTGGTAAGTGTGCACCACATTAAACAAATCCTGCAGCACACAGTGCATAATGAGAGAAAAAAAACTGAAATGGTAATTTTCGATTAAAACAGCAACTTTGCAGTGTTTTTTCGTACTTGCGATTTCTTGGTCTCATTTGATAGAATGGAAGATATAGTACAGATATAGAGATGATTTTGATTGGTTTTAGTACTGGAAATGGCTTGAAACTGAGCTCATAATAGTGGAAATGTTAAATTTTTGCCGATGTTCAAGAGTAAACAAATGACCTCACACGTCTAATACGCGCCAGCTGGTGGGTTTAATATACGTTCACAAATTTGGTGATATTATTTGTATAATTATTACAATATTGCATAACAGTAAATCTTCCATTTTTTGGTTTGAATAAAAATTCATTATGTGAATAAAAAATCAAAATGGAATTCATTTGTAATGACTGAAAACTTAACTAATGAACAGAGGAAATGTTAGTTTAGTGCCAGGAATGCCTGCATTGTTTATTCTGCACCCTATTTTGTAATTGGAATATTTTGAACTTTGAGTTAAATTGGCTAAATTACCAATTTCCAATCACTTTATTTTGTAGTTGAAACAGTTGACTGGGCGATTTCTTGTGCTCAATCGATAGAATAGAAGTAAACTAGTGAAATATCTAAGAATTTTTTTTAAAATTCTTGGACACTGGTGCACCCCTTCCAAAAATGGCCTTGGACCCTGAAAGGGTTAATTTCTTAATAATTATTACTTCATAATCTTAAATAGCAAATTAGTAATATTTCCAGTGCCTTTTGGTTGTTACATATTATTGGATGCACTTGTAATATATATTGTATACAGCAGATGATGATACTAATTCCAGTGAGCTGTAAGAATTATGCCAGCATTGTCAAGTCCTGTTAAGATAGAGAACTGTTGCGACTAATTTATAGTTTGTCAGAAAATTTCTTACAGTATGATTATATTTAAAATAGAGTGCACAGTTTTTTAAGTAACATCTTTATGCCTCATAAAAATTAAAACAAAGTCTTGAATGGAACCAGAATTGATTAGTTAATAGCCTTTGTGTAACACTTCAAAAAATACTTTTGTGAGTGCATTTTGCAGTGCATAGGTGCTGACAGTATGGTTTTCAAAGCACTGTCTGGTTTGTGAATTCCTATTCTTATTACAATATGTATATACTATATCCTTGCATTATTCTCAAAATATGATGCAATTTTTATTACTACATGTACAGTGGTACCTCGAGTTACGATATTTTTTCGTTCGAGAATGCTGTTCAAGTGCCATTACCAAACGAATTTATCCCCATAAGGAATAATGTAAAATAGACTAGTCCTTTTACACCCCCAAAAATATAATTACAAAAGCATTTAAAAAAATAAACTTACATAAAAGGGCGATTTTGGGGACCATCGTAACTCGAGGTACCACTGTATATATATTTGTGTTGTGTAGTTTTTTAATTTGTTTGATGAAGCTTCTTAAATTTTATTGTAATGGAATCACTGCAGCAGTTACAAATATCTAAGCACTTTCTAGACATTGTGCTTTGGAAGAACTAACATGCAATTTGTCATCCTTCAGAATAATAAAGGAAGTGAGCACAGCAAAGGAAAATCTGGGAAATTTACATTAAAAACGCCGAAGGGTACTCGAGACTATGGTCCAGTGGAAATGGCAGTCAGAAGACAAGTAAGATTAACACTAAGTTTTATCATCATCATCATCATCATGTTGTGGGTAGGCATATGCCTGGAAGTTTCTGAAAAGTAATATGAGAAACAAAGAAGGGGGCTAAGATGATAAAATATACAGTAAGCACAAGTTTTTTTTTTTTAACATGTCAGCCGTTTTCCCACCGAGGCAGGGTGACCGAAAAAGAAAGAAAAAACTTTTATCACTCGTACATAATCACTGTCTTTGCAGAGGTGCCCAGACGACAGATGTAACTCCAAACAGCCAATATCCCAAACCCCTTCTTTAAAGTGCAGGCATTGTACTTCTCACCTCCAGGACTAAAGTCCAGCTAACTGGTTTCCCTGAATCCCTTCACAAAATATTACCCTGCTCACACTCCAACAGCTTGTCAAGTCCCAAAAAAAACATTCGTCTCCATTCACTCCTAAAGTAAGAACCTCCAACTCTGACCCCAGTGACATTAGTAAGAACCTCCAGCTTTGACCCCAGTGACTTTGGTAAGAACCTCCAGCTTTGACACCAGTAACAGTAAGAAAAATTCCCAGTTCTGACCTCAGTGACATTAGTAAGAACCTCTAGCTTTGACCCCAGTAGGAAAAATTACTACTGTCACACGTGCAACTTAAAATATTTTCAACCTTAGCATATAATGAGTGGTGAATATATTTACTGTAGGAAATCTGAATAAATGAAGAATGGGTATAATTGAAAACTACTGTACATATTAGTGAAATGCTGTAAAACAGGGCCTGCCAGTATCTTGAAATGGCCGAGATGTGGATTTGGATACGTATTTCACTAATGTGGTATGGGTGATACAGTACAACTACAGGCAGGGCTTGGAAGTTTTTGGATTAAGGAATTTTCCTGATAGTCGAAACAGTTATGTACCGTATTGTAAAGTATATCTTTGTACAGTACTACACAAGTAAGTACTACCAAAAGGATAATGTAGAATTGTGAATTACCAAGTTGCACTGCACTGCATTATGTGATAAATTGTCACTGAGAAATCTTTAACTTTCTTTTAGTGCCTACACTTTTCCATCCTTAGAAAGTAAAAAATGGAGTAACAATAAGCTTTTTGTATGCCTGTATATTTATCATTTGAAATGGTTTTGCTAAAGTGTATTTTGTATGCATACACATGGGTTTAGATATAATTAATAAGCAGTATTAAGTAATTACCTAGGTAGTAGGTTGGTAGACAGCAACCGCCCAGGGAGGTACTACCGTCCTGCCAAGTGAGTGTAAAACGAAAGCCTGTAATTGTTTTACATGATGGTAGGATTGCTGGTGTCTTTTTTCTGTCTCATAAACATGCAAGATTTCAGGTACATCTTGCTACTTCTACTTACCCTTAGGTCACACTACACATTTATGTACAAGCATATATATACACACCCCTCTGGGTTTTCTTCTATTTTCTTACTAGTTCTTGTTCTTATTTCCTCTTATCTCCATGGGGAAGTGGAACAGAATTCTTCCTCCGTAAGCTATGCGTGTCGTAAGAGGTGACTAAAATGCCGGGAGCAAGGGGCTAGTAACCCCTTCTCCTGAATACATTACTAATTGTGAAAGGAGAAACTTTCGTTTTTTCTTTTGGGCCACCCTGCCTCGGTGGGAAACGGCCGACGTGTTGAAAGAAAGAAGATTAAGTAATTAGTTTGAGTTACAATAAGAAATGTGAATTTAAAAAAAAATTACAATAATAAGAAATGTGAATTAAAAAAAAATTAAATCTTTCCCCTTCTGTATACATTACTAAAGTTAAAAAGAGAAACTTTCATTTTTCTTTTTGGGTCACCCTTCTTCAGTGAGATACGCCTGATTTGTTGAAAGAAGATTAAATTTTTTCACATTTTTAAACTTGCAGGATTTTTTTTACTTCATTTCTTGTTATGATTCTTAATTATTATTTGAGATTATCTTTGATATCAAAAGCAAAGAATGCTTCATTTGATTGGTAATACAGTGGTACCCCGAGTTTCGGCCATAATTTGATCCAGGAGGCTGTTCAAGTGCCATTACCAAACAAATTTGTTCCCATAAGGAATAATGTAAATTAGATTACAGTGGACCCCCGAGTTTCGTAAACCCCGGAAATCGTCCAATTATGTAAGTATAATATTGTAAGTGCTTGTGGAAGTGTATTTTTGGGGGTCTGAAATAGACTAACCTATGTGACATTTTTCCTTAAGGGAGTAAATTCGTTCGGTAATGGCGCTTGAGCAGACTTCAGGAGTGAAGTTTTTACGAAACTCGGGGGTCCACTGTAGTCTGTTTCAGACCCTCAAAAATACACTTAAAATAATACACTTACATAATTGTTCGAGTTGGGAGGTGCCCGAAACTCGGGGTACCACTGTACTATAATCTATATTAAGTGATATTTTACACATTTAAGAAAATTGGTGTCCCCACAAGGGAAGCTCCTTTATGCTAGTGAGAGGCTTTTGATCCAAGGAATTGGACCTGCCTTCTGCTTCCCTCAATTGAACCTTATTGTTTCCCATTTCCCCAGGCATTATATGATCCCTTCAGGTTTAGCATTCCCCTATGATAATGATAATTAGAAATTTAGTGTGTGATCAGTGAGTCTTGTCATGAATTTTGTAATTTTTCTTTTTCAGGTTTTTGATATAATATATAATGTATTTCACATGCATGGAGCTGTAGAAATTGAGACACCAGTATTTGAGCTTAAGGTTTGTGCTTCTGTTTGTTTGTTCTTTATATTTTAATGCCAGATCCTTTTAACTTGCAAAATAAGTACTGCTGTGATATCTTAATACTGCTAAAATCTATTAATGTGGCAATAGATTTTTAAGGAGTACTTCTAAATGCTGGCTGTCCTATGACAACCTATCCTGTAGAATCATCACTAAGCATTTCAGGTTTAAGATTTATAGATAGTGTTGGTTTCATTATTTTACTGTACTGTGCTACTACTGTTTTTTTATTCTTTGGTTACTACTATCACCAAAATTTATGTATGGGCTGTGGTTCACAGTTAAAAATTGAAAATGAAAAGTTTTTGATGTTCAGGTCCATCCAGGATTTATCTTGTTCCGAGTAAGAAAGAAAAGGGAGGGAGGGACATGGCTGGTGTGTTTAAAAAATCTTTGGCATGACTATATATTCTCTAACATAGCAGGAAAGAGCATTGTTAGTTTCAGCAAGGCAAAAACTTTTTCTTTTTTTTGTTCTTAAAGTCTGTTAGAAAAGTGCAGTTAGTATCACAAGTGTACTGGAGAGGGTTATTTCCTGCTTGTATTACCTTATCCAGTATATTGCTTAATGTTTTCAAGCCCTCTGCACCAACTCTTCCCCCACCCAAAGAAAATGTAAATTCTCTTGTAAATTTCACTCCATGGTATTATTATTATTATTATTATTATTATTATTATTATTATTATTATTACTACAGTAATGAACATATTGGTCATTACCACCAGTACTCCATTGCCATCCAGTGAAATCCTGATTTTGGCCCAGTCTCATGATTATGAGGAAGGAGAGTAAAATAATAATTCCTTCTTGTTGCAAAGTTAGAGAATGAAAAAGAATGTAGCAGATGGATAGTTATTATTAAAACTGTTTATGCTTTATCAGTGTGTATAAATTATCATATACAGTGGTCCCTCGGTTTACAATATTTTTTCGTTCCAGAATGCTGTTCAAGTGCCATTACCAAACGAATTTATCCCCATAAGGAATAATGTAAAATAGACTAGTCCTTTTAGACCCCAAAAATACACTTACAAAAGCATTTAAAAAAATAAACTTACATAAAAGGGCGAGTTTGGGGACCATCGTAAACCGAGGTACCACTGTATGTAGTGCATAGGTTGAAAGTAATGAAGATTTTATTTGTTTTTAGCCAACATGTTTTATAGAGATTATTAAAATTAAAGTCTTTATGATTTGATGTCTTGATCATGATGAGTTTAATATGTTGATTGTATTTAAAATATTGGAGATTAATTAGTGAAAATACCATGTAAGCAGTAGGCTATAAGATGATGGTTTGCATTGCAGGCTTTATCAGTCAGAAAAGATGAAAACATATACAGGTCGGCCATCACTAATCCGGCATCATTGGGACCTGTAGTGTGCCGGATTACAGAGTCGTTAGGTTAGAATACACTTAATTAACCTATCAATAGACTCTTTCTGCTACAGCTTCCTCATTTTCACCACTGCTTTCTCCTCCACTGGCTTGCTTCTGTGGATTTACAACCATCTGCACAATTTCTGAGTCAATATAATGATTAAATTTGAGTCAGTATAATGATGAAATTTGAAATTATGCTAGCCAAAATTAATGCCGGATTACTGATGGAACCGGATAACTGATTGCCTTATTAGTGATGTATTCTGATTTTTATTGTTCTTTTGCTTTTGCTGTGAATTACAACTAAATGTAATATCTCTATTTTTACCAGGAAGTACTTACCGGCAAATATGGAGAAGATGCTAAGCTTATATATGATCTCGAAGACCAAGGTGGTGAAATTCTATCTTTGAGATACGACCTTACAGTCCCTTTCGCTCGATATGTAGCAATGAATAAAATTTCAAACATTAAGCGATATCATGTAGCTCGTGTCTACCGCAGAGACAACCCAGCTATGACTAGAGGTATGAAACAAAATCAGCTGTTACTATATTCCATCCAGCAATTTAGTGTATTTTATATTTAATTTCTGTGCTATGTTATTTCTTTAAAATAGTATTGATAACTAAAATGCACAACTTTCTTTATATATACTAGAAACTGCAATCTACATTGTCTCTATGCCTGCACTGCCATCATTATACATCTTTCATGTTACTTTTTTCATTCGGTGCTGTTGTTTAAATTGATCACCTTTCAAACAATTGTGCTTTAAGATCAAGCTCAGTATATACATACGTATATAATTTATGGCTGCTTGTTGCTTCATGCATACCACCTCATGTCATATTAAATGGAGTTTATCTCCTAACCCAATACACATTAAAGTACTGTAATTTTTTTATATTCCTTAACATGTTACACTTACTGGTACAGCTTTATTAACTCTATAATAGTATGGACTTCTGTAATTAACAAGGCTGACTTGTCCTAGCTACTTATTTTTATGGTGGTTCGTCAGTAATCATTATCTCAGTTGTAATTTTAAAGATAAGAAAATTGTCTTAATATTCTGTGTGTTCAGCTACTTTTGATATATAAGTCTTCCCTTTGTTTTGGTTTACTTTGTAATTTTTATGACTCCACGCTTACTTTTTATTTTTATTTATTTTTCATATTAACTATGTAGGCTTAGTAAAAAATTGCACCAACATTTTTAATTAACAAGTTTTTCATTGCTTAAGGTGGTTTACCCATTTTCCTTTTCCATTTCCTTACTTCCTTCCCAAAAATAGGATATGCATGTATCTGTCTTACTATCCTTAATGTATCTAGGAAACCCAAATATTATAATGTACAGTAGGCCCTCATTTAGCACGGTAGTTACGTTCCTGAAAACGTCGTGTTAGCTAAAATCGTGTTAGATAATTAAAAGAACTTATGGGAAAAATAGGGTTACGTTCCTGAGAGTCCCCAAAAAGCCAAACAAGTTTTTTTTAGACCAACAGATCTTACAAATATAAGAGAGAATATGTAATTGTAGTTCATTATCGTGATGTATTATGTTGTTTTTACTGCTTAAGACTACAAATGTAACAGAAATAATAGTATTTACCTTAAATTGTGGGTGCTAATGTTTGTGGATGATTGTGAAGAGAGTGGAGAGTTATGCTGTGGCCCTACTGGGCTGAGGTGGATAGTAGAGATTCTGGAACTGAAGTCGATGGTTGTACTGAGTGTCTCTAACTTTAATAAAGTCATTCAGTAAGTCAGTCAAGTCATTCAGTAAGTCAGTCAAGTCATTCAGTAAGTCAGTCAAGTCATTCAGTAAGTCAGTCAAGTCATTCAGTAAGTCAGCCCATTCAGTAAGTCAGTTAAGTCATTTAGTAAGTCAGTCAGTCAAGTCATTTAGTAAGTCAGTCAGTCAAGTCATTCAGTAAGTCAGTCAAGACATTCAGTAAGTCAGTCAAGACATTCAGTAAGTCAGTCAAGACATTCAGTAAGTCAGTCAAGACATTCAGTAAGTCAGTCAAGACATTCAGTAAGTCAGTCAAGACATTCAGTAAGTCAGTCAAGACATTCAGTAAGTCAAACAGTCAAGTCATTCAGTAAGTCAGTCAGTCAAGTCATTCAGTAAGTCAGTCAAGTCATTCATTAAGTCAGTCAAGTCATTCAGTCAGTCAAGTCAGTCAGTCAAGTCATTCAGTAAGTCAGTCAGTCAAGTCATTCAGTAAGTCAGTCAGTCAAGTCATTCAGTAAGTCAGTCAGTCAAGTCATTCAGTAAGTCAGTCAGTCAAGTCATTCAGTAAGTCAGTCAGTCAAGTCATTCAGTAAGTCAGTCAGTCAAGTCATTCAGTAAGTCAGTCAGTCAAGTCATTCAGTAAGTCAGTCAGTCAAGTCATTCAGTAAGTCAGTCAGTCAAGTCATTCAGTAAGTCAGTCAGTCAAGTCATTCAGTAAGTCAGTCAAGTCATTCAGTAAGTCAGTCAGACAAGTCATTCAGTAAGTCAGTCAGACAAGTCATTCAGTAAGTCAGTCAAGTCATTCAGTAAGTCAGTCAAGTCATTCAGTAAGTCAGTCAGTCAAGTCATTCAGTAAGTTAGTCACACAAACTTATGTTTACATCTTTTTGTGTGTACAAAGTAACACTTCATTACAGCCACAGGTTATGTCTTGTCTAATACAGTGGTACCCCGGTTTACGATATTTTTTCATTCCAGAATGCTGTTCAAGTGCCATTACCAAACGAATTTATCTCCTTAAGAAATGTTGTAAAATAGACTAGTCCTTTTAGACCCCCAAAATTACACTTACAAAAGCATTTAAAAAAATAAACTTACATAAAAGGGTGAGTTTGGGGACCATCGTAAACCGGGGTACCACTGTATCTTTTTCTTCGTTAGTTCTAAGACTTAATAAATGCTTAAACATTTTCTTGCCACTTTGAGCAACACTTGTATGCCTACTGGGTGACATGATTGCTTGGCAGATACAAGATATAGTAATTTAAAGATCAAAACACAATTCACTCTTATTCTTGACAAACACAGCTGGCTTGACGCGTATGGAATACGTACGAATGCTGGGATGGTAGGGTGTTGTTGGGGGAGGGGTAGCATGGGAAGGCGGGTGGTCTCCCCAGCTGTTCCACAACATTAGCACCGGCCGCTTGAGGGAATGGTTGCTTTTTCTTCCTGCAAACTATAAGTTTATTCAGGTATACACAGATACAGTTACAAAGATTATCATACATAGCAGCATATGTGTAGAGAACCTAGGATAACCCAAACTTTGGGTTATCCTAGGTTCTCTAGGATAACACTTTGGGTTATCCTAGGTTCTCTAGGATAACACTTTGGGTTATCCTAGGTTCTCTAGGATAACACTTTGGGTTATCCTAGGTTCTCTAGGATAACACTTTGGGTTATCCTAGGTTCTCTAGGATAACACTTTGGGTTATCCTAGGTTCTCTAGGATAACACTTTGGGTTATCCTAGGTTCTCTAGGATAACACTTTGGGTTATCCTAGGTTCTCTACACATATGCTGCTATGTATGATAATCAATGTAACTATCTCTGTATACCTGAATAAACTTAGTTTGTGCGAAGGAAAAACAAATTCCCTTTTCCTCAAAGCATGAGGATTCTTACAGCGGTAAATAACCATGGGCTTACACTTGAAATCACCTGATGCATTACCCAAAAGGAGCAAGGTGAAGCGATCCTTTGCTGTCTTGAAGCCTGGTGCACTTTTCTCTTGCTGACTGATATAAGTTCATGTTGGCATTTTCTTCCAGAAAACACTTGTTGTGGCTCATAGCCACCCTTAGTAGGACCCCCACTGACTCAATGGTTTAACCTACTGCAGGCGACCGCGGGCTCAAAATTTTTCCCCTCCAGCGAATCGCGTAATATAAGGTTTACGTCGTGTTAGATAAAAATGTGCCGCAATTCTTCAATCGCGTAATACCCAAAACGCGCAACATAAAGTCGTGCTAAATGAGGGTCTACTGTACATTTTTTTTTTTTTCAACAAACCAGCCATGTCCCAACGAAGCAAGGTGACCTAAAAAGAAAAACGAAAGTTTCTCTTTTAAAATTTATACAGGAGAACGGGTTTATAATGTACATGTGCCATAAAAATTTCACACATCAATAATTGGTGTAATGATTGTCCTTCATTGCATACCATCTTTAGGTGTAACCTATTATGGCTGCATCATTCTGTATGTGCCTGGACCGCACATTAGGTGGGATGCAAGCTTCGATACAAGATTATGGCTTGGCAAGTGTAAAATTAAGGGTTAACAGTATTAAGCCATATAGCCTTTGTAACCTTTCTTTCTCATGTACCAGCTGACTTTTCCACCACATGTATAACTACTACCTCTACTTGTGTTGGCGAAAGTTTGTCAATAAAGAATCTCAATATACTGCTGCGTCTGACTGTGCGTCTGGCAGCCCTGCTGCCAGATGCACGGTCGTAAGTCGAGTGGTAATATGTCGCGCAGGTCGTAAGTCGGATGGTACCTGTACATCCAATACCCTTGCTAAATCCTCCTTGTTCCTCTGCAGTCCTACTTTGTCTTAGCCCTAACTTTTGAATATTAATCCTACTGCACACTTTACCTAATATACTCAACACTGCCTCCCAGCATACATAAGAGGGATTACCAACAAACCTCTGGCTGTCTTCAAGCAGGCACTGGACAGGCATCTAAAGTCGGTACCTGACCAACCAGGCTGTGGTTCGTACGTTGGACTGCGTGCGGCCAGCAGTAACAGCCTGGTTGATCAGGCTCTGGTCCAACATGAGGCCTGGTCACAGACCGGGCCACGGGGGCGTTGACCCCTGGAATTCTCTCCAGGTAAACTCCAGGTAAACAGGCTTATTCTCTCTCATCTCTTTTTTTTTTTTCCCCCCTCATACGAAAGAACTATTCATGCTTTCTGCGAATCTTTAGGTATTTTTCCTTTCATGCATATATTAACAAATGCACCAACCACTCCAAAACTGTATCCCCTACCTGCTGACAACATCTGTTGTATCTTTTATTCTACACATTTCCTCACACTCCCCACATTCATCTCTGGCTCTTCCTTACTCCTACCAGATATTATCCTTCCCTACCCAGTATATGATATTACTGCTTCCCTTTCATTAGCAACATTTAACAACAACTCAAAATATTCTCTCCATCTTTCCATTACCTCCTGCTCCCCATCTAACAACTTCCCTCTTTTGTTTTTTGTCCAAATCTGTTTGCCAAACAGAGTATTTTAAACATATTAATCTCTCTCTGAAATGGTTATTTAACAGCGTAATGTGAAATATGAACATTGTAGCATATACGGCGTCCCGTAGCTCAAGCGCTAGCGCACTCAGCTCACACACTGAGGTCCGGGGTTCGAATCTCCTCTGATATGGCTCGAAAACATTAGGGATGTGTTTCCATAAGACACCTGCTGTCCCTGTCCCTGTTCACCCATCAGTTTAAAATGGGTACCTGGGTGTTAGTCAACTGGTGTGGGTCACATCCTGGGGCAAAACTGACCTAATTTGCCCGAAATGCTCAGCATAACAAGGGGCTTTCTATATAGTAGTATGTCATTGATGTCAGCTAGGTCTGTATACCATGTATGTACATGTACTTGTAGTAAATAAAAATACTATTATTATTATTATTATTATTACAATAATACAGTGGACCCCTGAGTAACAAGCAAAATTCATTCCAGAAGCCTGCTCAAGTGCCATTACCGAACGAATTTACTCCCTTAAGAAATAATGTCAAGTAGGTTAGTCCATTTCAGACCCCCAAAAATGCATTTACAAAAGCACTTGCAATATTATACTTACATATGTAATTGTACGATTTCCGGGGTGCTCGTTACTCGGGGGTCCACTGTACCTGTATTTTACCAGTATTACTTTTGTTCTTATTTTGATTTTAATATAAATTTCAGACTGGCTAATATTGTGTTTTGAGATTGCCAAGAAAAGACAAAAATATTACATTTGTGTTTTGCAGGCCGATATCGAGAATTCTACCAGTGTGATTTTGATATTGCGGGGCAATATGATGCAATGATTCCTGATGCTGAGTGTGTACAGCTAGTTCATCAAGTGTTATTAAAACTAAACTTAGGAGACTTTATCATTAAGGTCAGAAATCATGAGTTTTACCTAATGTTGTCATGTATTGTTAATATGTACTGAACACCTAAAGGAAAATTCAGCTCATAGGAGCACTTCATGCCACTGCCCTTACATCTCTGATCACTTTTGTCTTGATAGTTGAAGTTGCTCTTCTTTGTGAATAGTTTTTACCCTTGCTATTGAATTATATTCATGAAAATAACATTGAACCTCTTCACTGTGTCAGCTTACTGACAATGTGTCAGAAAATGTGTCTTCAGAAAATTGAAGAAAAGGTTTTCATCCTTAGTAGTGACCATACAAAACAGATTAAATAATTAATATACAGTAGTCCCCTCATATCCGCAGGGGATATGTTCCAAGACCTTCTGTGTATACCTGAAACCGTGGATAGTAGCGAACCCTACATATAAGTTATTTTTCGTTTACATGCCTACGATAAAGTTCAACTGTTAAATTATGCACAATAATTTGAGAATTAGCACTTTTTTACTGATGGGAAGCACTTCACGGCATCTGTTAGGCTTTGCTACTTTTGCGCCTTGGGGCCATTATTAAGCAAAATAAAGGGTTAATATTTTCGGACTATGGTAAACCATGGATAACTGAAACAGTGGAAACCGAATCCGCGGATAAGGGGGTTCTACTGTACTGTATTATATAACAAATGTTAGATTTCATTATAATTTACAGAAATTTGTTTTCACTAGAATGTTTATCATTAATTTTAATTGTTCCTTTAGGTAAATCATAGGAAAATTCTTGATGGCGTATTTGGTGCATGTGGTGTTCCAGTTGAGAAGTTCCGTCCTATTTGCTCAGCAGTGGATAAGCTTGACAAATCTGCATGGGAAGATGTAAGAAAAGAAATGGTAGATGAGAAAGGTTTGGATGGTAATGTTGCTGATGTTATTGGAGAATATGTTAAGTTATCTGGCAAAGAAGAGCTCCTAGAAAAGCTGAAGAATGATGTGCGATTAAAAGATTCAGCAGATGCTCAGGTAAGATTTTTCATGACTTGCGAAATTGTAGTGACATGATTGCAAATAAAACTGTACCACAGACAGGATTGAACTCGTGACGAGTGAGTCGTAAAACTCGAGGTCAGTGCATAAGCATGGAGTTTTACGACTCGCTCGCCACGAGTTTATTCCCCGCCGGTGGTATGGTAAGATTTTTCATTTCTTATTTTATCTAGTATTTCATATATTGTTTAGTGAATTCCCAAGTGCTATTCTGAAAGTGATTTTGTCCTAGTAAAATATGTGGAATGCTGGAAAAAAAATTATGTGGACCTCTAAACTATGGTTTTTGATATGTTTTGTATAAATGATGTGGCAATCACTGAAGCAAAGGGCATATTTTTAAAAAGCAACAATACCATAAAGAAATGATTATAGAAAGAATTGTGTAATATTATCTTAGATGCTACACAGATCTAAGAAATGTCATGGGATCTGTCAGCTTATCAGAAGTGCTCAAAAGTGGAATTTTATTGATATTTGTTTAAAGTCATTGATTGATATTCATTTTAAGTTATTCTATACAAAGTCAGATAAATGGGAACTTTGTCCATTACTTTGTCAGTGTAACCTTGTGTTAAAATTCCAATGTAGAGTTGACATTCTCATGTTTCTGCTATTAAAAACTTATTTTGAAATATCAATTTACTTTTTTTTTTTTAATGCATCATATTTTGTGTCATTTTTCTTGTTTATAAAGAACAATATGAATGGTTCCAGTGACCCAAATGCCTCTATTGAAAGTGATGAGTAAATTCACTTGATTGTAGCTACCTCATTGTTACATTTTTTACAGAAGGCTTTTTAAATTATTGATTTTCATCCAAGTGAATTTATGGTAATCAGTAATTTTTTTTTCACAGGCTGGTCTTTCAGATCTTACACTTCTATATCAGTATTGTAAGAGCTTGTCTTGTGATAACCACTTGGTTTTTGACATGGGCCTTGCAAGAGGTCTTGATTATTACACTGGAGTGATTTATGAAGCGGTGTTAATGGCTGGTCAAACTTCTAAAGAAGGTCCTGTAGGAAGTGTTGCTGGAGGTGGGAGGTATGATGGACTAGTAGGGATGTTTGATCCAAAAAAGAAGACTGTGCCTTGTGTAGGTGTCAGTTTTGGCATCGAGAGATTATTTGCCATTCATGAGCAAAAACAGCGAGCAGATAATGGCAAGGTAAGTTATCAAGACTATAATGATCAAAGTTTGAAGGGCCATGTGAACCATGATGTCAGCATGCCTTTGTCAAGACAATTTTTTAATAAGTTATAGTGATAAGTAATGGCACAATAACATGAAAGAATTCAGGGAAACTGGTTAGCTGGACTTGAGTCCTAGAGGTGGGAAGGACAGTTCCTGTACTCTGAAGGAGGGGTGTTGATATGTGCATTTTTTTCTTTTTTACTGTAGTGTAGGCATGCTTCTGGCAAGACGGTAATGGAGTGAATGATGAAGTAGTATTTCTTAATTTTTAGGATCACCCTGGCTCGGTGGGAAACAGCCAATGTGTTAATAAAAAAATAATTCTAAAACATAAGAAAATATTGATTTTTTTTTTTCAACAAACCCCTCCTTTAGAGTGCAAGCACTGTATTAATGAATGTAATTATGAATCAAGATTAGCCTAATAATGTTCAGGAGACAGGAAAAACCAGCAACTCTGTCAGTGTAAAATGTTAAAACAGTTTTTTGTCGTATCACTTAATTTATTTTTCTTCTATTATTTCTTAATTTTCTGCAGCGCTGTATGATCCTTATGGGTTTAGTGCTTGGTTATAATTCTAATCTTAATTTTCTCTTATAGCTCCGATCAACACAAACAGAAGTATTTGTTGCTGCTGCATGTAAAGGAATGATTCACGAGAGATTGAAAATTCTTGGTCTTCTACATGAAGCAGGAATTAAAGCAGAAAGTAGCTACAAAAATAATCCCAAGATCCTCAATCAGCTACAGGTAATCATATACTAAATATTTAATCTACTTAATACCAGCTTATAAAGTGTATCAAATGTTTAATGTTTAGACTTTGTTGTAATGTATGTATCATAGTTTAGAAATTAACCTATTCTAATTCTTAAGAATGTATAAATTTGTTTCAAAATTCTGCTTATTCTTGACCATTAGCATCTGGGAAGTTCTGAAATACTTGTGTGTGTGTGTGTGTGTGTGTATAACAAATTCAGGCTTCTGTGAATTCCAGTTGGTTTATCGCTTCTTTTGATTATAATAATAATGTGAATTCCAGTGAACAAAATCCATTCTGGTTATGGTCATTACTATACATATCTGGATTTCATACATTGGAGAAGACCCCCTGTTAATCAGATTTGGCATTTACATAGACAAAAAATATAAATAAAAAAATTACAGAATTCTTTCTCCAAAAGCCATGCGTGTTGTAAGAGATTACTTAAATGCTGAGAGCAAGGGGCTAGTAACCCCTTCTCCTGCATAAATTATTAAACGTTAAATTATTGAATTATTAAATGTGGTATACAGCTGATGCGTTAAAAAAAAATACAGCCATGCGTGTTGTAAGAGGCAACTAAAATGTTGGGAGTAAGGGGCTAGTAACCCTTTCTGTATAAATTTAAATGTAAAAAGAAAAACTTTTGTTTCTTCTTTTTCGAGTCGCCCTGCCTTGGTTGGAGATATACATGTTGCTGTTGCCAGTCATTAACCCTTTCAGGGTTTCAGTCGTACTAGTACGGCTTATGCGCCAGAGTTTTGGTCGTACTAGTATGCCTAAATTCTAGCGCCCTCAAATCAAGCAGAAACAAGCTGGTAGGCCTAGATGTGAGAGAATGGGTCTGTGCGGTCAGTGTGCGCAGTATAAAAAAAATCCTGCACCACACAGTGCATAACGAGGAAAAAAAAATGACCGTGTTTTTGGTTTAAAACAGCGACTTTGCAGTCTATTTTCGTATGGTATTTATGCTTGTATTCTCGTTTTATTAGTCTCATTTGATAGAATGGATGATATATTACAGAAATAGAGATAATTTTGACTGGTTTCATGATGACAAGTACCTTGAAACTGAGCGCAAAGTAGCGAAAATGTTCAATTTTGGCCGATGTTCAAGAGTAAATAAATCACACCATGCGTCCATTACACATCAACTGGTGAGTCTAATATTCTTGCACAAGTGCACTGATATTATTTATACCATTTTTACAATGATGCAGTTGTATACATAAACAGTAAATCTATTTTTTGTGAGAATAAAAATTCAAAATGTAAAGCAAAAGTAATGTAAGAGGGGCCTAGAGACATGACTAATGAACAGAGAAGATGTTATTTTAGTGCCAGGAATGTCTGCCTTGTTTATTCTGGACCCTATTTTGAAATTGGCCATATTGCCATTTTCTGACCACTATTTTAGGTAGTTGAAATTGGTAAATAGGCGGTTTCTTGTACTCGATCGATAGAAGAAATGGAGTTCTAGTGAAATAGCTATAATTTTAGTAGACTGAAACATTGGAATTTGACGAAAATAGGGCTCAAAGTGGGCGAAATTGCCAATGTGTAAATGTCATCGATACCGCTAACTTCGCGAAACATAATTCTGTTAGTTTTTGATCAAATTTCATAATGTTTGTGGCGTTATGATCGGAAAAAGATTCTCTATCATTTTGTAAGAATTTTTTTTTTTTTTTAAATTCTTGACCCCTGAGAACGAGTTTCAGAGAGGGTCCTTGGATCCTGAAAGGGTTAATGCATTGTAGAAAACACAGCCTGGCTGGATAGGTTCACTTCAGATAAAATTATTCTCCTGAGAACTTTTACCTGCCACCCATCTCTTTTCTAACATTTGTTGCAACACACTTTGGAGTTTAGGTGTTCCTATTTATTGATACCATTTTTTCTTAATTTTTGTACTCTTACTACTTGTCTGTGGAAGCATTTTATGTATTTAATGCTTTCTCTTTAGGAGAGAATTATTTTAATGCAGATTAATATCTGATTTTTGTTACTTATTGTACCTACTTACCATCGAGTAAGAGTGCTTATGGGTGCTCTAGTAGTCAAGGTCGGGTAGTTCAGTGATGAATTGAAAATTCTTATTTTTTTTAAGCATCATTATATAAATATAATGCACATACTTTATTTTTCAGTATTCTGAAGATAATGCAATTCCCCTAGTAGTACTCATTGGGGAGTCTGAAGTGCAAGAAGGTATAGTGAAGCTTCGAGACACAGCCACACGTGCAGAAGTGTCCATCAAGAGGGAAGAATTGGTAACGGTTGTCAAGCAGAGACTTGAAAATAAGTAACTGTGTAATGACTATTTGTTCAGTGTGAGTTTTTTAATATAATTTTAAACAAGTCCATTTATACACTGGATATAGCCAAATATTCAGCTTATAACTACTAAAATTTCTAAATGTTCTGAAGAAAAATTTTAAAATTAAAGATAATGGCTAGTACATGAAAATCATAATTTATGAAGCAAGTTTTTTTTTTCTTTGGGTAAAATTGTGGTGTTATGTAGGTTCAGTTGATGTGCCATTGTGAACCAAGAACTGGTTAAAAAGGCCATCTCTTTAGTCCTTGGGTACATAAAAATATAAGTATGAAACTAAGTGTTTTCTATATTTATTATTAATTTATGAGTTGCATTAAGGCTTTATCATTAAGGAAAAAATTGTGACTAGAAAAATAAATTCAGCAATTTGTTGGCAACAGCTTGCTTATTGATTTTTGCTATTTATTCGTCCATAGTTATCAACGAAAGAAAAGTAAATAGTTCGTATCTTGTGAAACATTCCTCTTTGGTGAAGAATCAAATGAGATTTAGAGCATAAAAAAAATTGTAAAACACATTTGTAGATCTCAAATAAATTCAAGGAATCTTTCAGCAAACCCCCCGTGTTCCACCGAGGCAGGTTGGCCCAAAAAGAAAAAAAAATTTCTCTTTTTAACTTCAGTATTAACGTGAACATGAGGTGTTACTAGCCCCTTGCTCCTGGCATGTTGGTTGCTTCTTAAGACATGCATGGCTTACAAAGGAAGAATTCTGTTCCACTTCCCCAAGGAATATGGTCATTTAATATGAAAGTATTCTGTGCTGAGATTTATCTACCTGCAACTAACTTTGTGGTTAAATTGATTTTTTCTTATAAGTAGTAACATCAGTGGCTTGCTCCAAAATTTTGCCCATAAGGTATTTCTATGTGGGCCACTGGCAGCAGCAGTTGAGCTGTTCAGGTAGTAGTTAAGACTCGTGAGCAAACAGGACATGTTAGAAAATGTTTTTTACCCCTTGATTATAATAGAAAATGTTTTGGTCCTGGGACCTTAGTCACTTTTTTTAATGTGCCCAAATGTTTTATATCATGTTCAGGCCTCAACATTATCTCAAAGAACAGAATAACGTTGAAAACTGGCCATAGGTATGCATAAAAAAACAAACCACGGGTGGGGTTCGAACAAGCGGTCAGAGTCTCAAAACTCCAGACCGTCACGTAAGCCACTGGGCCAGCTAGCTTCAATAAGATTCATCCAACTAGGTATATTTCTACACCTGTGTAGAAATATACCTAGTTGGATGAATCTTATTGAAGCTAGCTGGCCCAGTGGTTTACGCGACGGTCTGGAGTTTTGACTCTGACCACGGGTTCGAACCCCACCCATGGTTTGGTTTGTTTGCAATCATGTCATGATTTCGTGAGTCATAGGTATGCATGTTTAAAAGTAATTTCATACTGTCTTTTTAAAGGTAATACAGATAGTTCAAATAATTTGAACTGTGTAGAGGAATCTTCCATGGATCAATATTATACTGAGTTGAAAAGGCAGTTAAATTATCCAGTTTTATGTAGGTTCCTTTTATACTGAAAATCATTAATAAAATTATAAATCAATTATACAGTTTTTTACAATGAGTGAATCTTAAATAAAGATTTTTCATACAAAACTGACTTTTTACAGAAAACATACTGCGCTGTATGACCCTTGCGGTTTAGCGCTTCTTTTGATTATAATAATAATACAGAAAACATTGAGGGAGAGAATGGGAATGAAAACAGCAGCACCTTAGTGCATAATGAAGTGCACTAGCATTGTGGAAAAATGTTTGAGGATAGAGTACATGTAAACAGAATAATGGGCTACCAAGTACATAATGTTTTTGATTCATTGAAGTGTCTATATGGAATTTGAAATTTTTTATGGTACAGTACTTCAGTTTTAAAGCTTTTTTTGGTTTATGTAACAACAACATACAGGAGAACCTTTTATAACATTTTAACATGCATTTCTTGCTTACTGCAGTATATCATTTTCATGTGAGAAATCATAGTGAGTACAGTAAAGATATGGCTGTCAGAGGGAAAATTAGAGTAAACATGTTAGGGCACTGAAAGATAGAATATAGACTACTTTTTAACTGAGTGGGACATTATTATTATTATCAAAAGAAGCGCCAAACCACAAGGGTCATACAGCGCTGCTCTGATGGGACAACCTTTCAAAACTTACAATTCTCAGTGTTAGTGGGTGCTTTTCTAGTAGATGAATAGAGCATGTAGGCCTTTTTTACTTGAAATTTCCTGATATCTTTATTTTGCTTTGCCCCTCTTTGAAAAGCTCCACCTTCAACAAAGGTTTATTATGCTAACTTTCTTTAGCATAGAACCCACCCTTTGCACATTTTACCCTCATGGCAGCATTATTTCCATGTAATGTTGAACCTATACAGGTGGAAGATGACTAGTGCGTGAAAAAAATAATGCTACTTTTATAAGTCTTGTGCACTGAATGACCCATGTGGGTTTAGCACTTATAATAATCTATATGTCTTTGTATCATGAAGGCTATAGAAGCAAAGAAGGTAAGAGACAATAGGCATATGTAAGCCCATTAAGAAACATAGCATACTCTCTTAGATCAGCATAATACCCAATGTTGAATGACAATGTCTAGAAAGAGAACTATGGAAAGACATTTGATAAAATGATACCCATTGATTTTAATATAGTTAAACAAGCTAAAATAAGAAATGTATGCAGACAGAGCATGGAATGGGGACATGATGAAATGGAAGGGCAGCTACTAAACTTGTCTGGAATACAAAAAAAAAAAAAAAAAATTAAGCATGATGCAAGACCCTTGTAGGTTTAGCTGTTCCCAATGAATAGAATGAAAAAAAAAAGCGAGGTGACCTATAATTCCCTTCCATTATTATTATACATGTAATCAAAAGAAGTGCTAATTATAATCATGTGGGAGCGCTTAACCCGTAGGATTATACAGAAAGAAGTGCTAAAAATCCTTTCCATTAAAGTACCTAGATGTTGGTGAAAGGCTCTTGATATAAGGAACTAGAGCTACACTCCCCTTACAAGCAGGGGTCTCGACAGTGAAAGGGTTAAGCAAGGAGCCACCCCTTACTGATACAGTGGTACCTCGAGTTTGTAACTTAATCTGTTCCAGGAGCTAGTTCTATAGTCGAAGCAATATTTCCCATAAGAAATAATGTAAATCCAATTAATCTGTTCCAGACCCACAAAAAATACATTTTTTAAAGAATAACTATAGTTTTACATACACACAACACAGATAAATACATACAGTAATAAATTTATAAACATTTAAAATAACATTTACTTGCCTTTATTAAAGACTGTTGCTGCCATCTGGAAGATAGGGAGGAGTGAGGGAGCACTTGTTGTTTGGAAGGGGAATCCCCTTCCATAAAGACTTTAGGTAACAAGACCTTATCTGGGGTTACTTCCCTTCTTTGTCTTTTAATGCCACTAGGACCATCTTAAGAGTCACTTGACCCCTGTCGCTCAAAATAACTGTCCAGAGTGCTCTGTTTCTGGCGCCTCTTTAAGATGTCCCTAAAATGGGACATGGTTTTGTCACTGAACGTGTTGCAGATATGGCTTGTTTCAGCTTGCTCAGGGTGGTATTTTTCCACAAAACTTTCCAACCTATTCCACATACGTATGTCCTTAATCACTAAAGAAGGCACCTCCTTCACTCCCTCTTCCCCCTCCTCCTCTGAAGCAAGTTCCACAACTGTGGTCTGATGCTCTTCCAGATGAAGCTCTTGCAGCTCGTCAGTGGTTAGCTCTTCCCTGTGGTCCTCCACCAGCTCTTCCACATCCTCGGCACTCACCTCCAACCCCAGGGACTTCCTCAATGCCACAATACAGTCCACAACAGACAGAGGGTCAGCAGGGTCAGGGTCAGCCTCAAACATCCCTTTCTTGGACACAATCTGGCCACAATTTTCTCCAAGCAGAGTTCAAAGTCCTGGAAGTCACTCCCTCCCAAGCCTTACCTATAAGGCTTATGCAATGGAGGATAGTGAAGTGATTCCTCCAGAACTCTCTTAGGGTCAACTAAGTGTCCAAGGTCACTTCAAAGCACTTTTCAAACACTGCTTTGGTGGACAATTCGAATTATGACCAAAAATCTGTTTATACTGCTCTCTGATTCGCTATTACAGCATCCATGAGCTACTCTGTTTACATCCTCCATAAGCTCTGTCTCTCGATTATGTCTGGAAACTTTAAAAAATTCAAGCTTTTTAAAGTTACTGCATATTTTATATATACTCTGATAATTGTACTTACAGTCAGCTGGGGTGTGGTTTGTACATAAAACAAATAAACATAACTGTGAGGTGTGGTAGCTGGGCAGGCTACCACACCTGACTTCCTACAATAGATACTGCTCACCTCTCACCCTACATTAAGACTACAAATATTTTATGGTAAGTAGTGAGTGTACTGTATGTGCATTTTACTTTTATTCTAAGGAGGCTTGTGGCCTGGTAGGCAAAGCTTTTGCTTCACAAATTGAGGGTTCAGGTTCGATTCCTGGCAAGGTTTGAAACATTGGGTGTGTTTCTTTACACCTGTTGTCCATGTTCACCCATCAGTAAAATGGGTACCTGGGTGTCAGTCGACTGGTGTAGGTCACATCCCAGGACAAAACTGACCTAATTTGCCTAAAATGCTCTGCATAACAAGGGACTTTCTATACAGTAGTATGGCATTGATGTCAGCTAGGCCTGTATACCTTGTACATGTACTTGTAGAAATAAAGATATACAGTGGACCCCCGGTTTTCGTTATTTTTTCGTTCCAGAATGTTGTTCAAGTGCCATTACCAAACGAATTTATTCCCATAAGGAATAATGTAAAGTAGACTAGTCCTTTTAGACCCCAAGAATACACTTATAAAAGCATTTAAAAAAAATACGCTTGCATAAAAGGGCGAGTTTCGAGCAGGACGAACACCGGGGGTCCACTGTATTATTATTTTGGTGTTTTTCATGCCTAGTTCTACTGCTAACTTAATATATGATAGTGAAAACATATTATCAGGCATTTTTTTTTTTATTAACACATTGGCCGTTTCCCATCAAGGCAGGGTGGCCCGAAAAAGAAAAACTTTCATCACTCACTCCATCACTATCTTGCCAGAGGTATGCTTACACTACAGTTACCCCCTCCCTCCAACCTTTCCTAGACTGACTCCTACCCCGCCTTCCCTCCACTACAGATTTATACACACTCGAAGTCGTTCTCTCAGGCATTTATATGCATTTAAAAGTGAAAAAAAGGACGATTTGTTTTACGGTGATTTTCGCTTTACAGTGGTAGCCTGGAGCCTAACCTGCCATATAAGAGGGGCCCTCCTGTACCTGTAATGTACTTCTATAAAAGTCTTGCCTATTATTTGCTCATTGTTATAGATAAGGTGTTCGAACATGTCAAAATTTTGTCTATCATCTGCTGATCATTTAATCTCGCTTCCATCTTATCCTCTGCTGTCCAGGATTGGTCGTGTTCCAAACGGAATGATCCCAAGAACTCATGTGGGCATGTTGATCCCCACTCCTAAAATAAATAAATGAAATTAATTTTTGTAAGTGAATCATGCAAAAGTTTTTCTAGCATAGGAAGGATATATAGACTAGACAAAAGTTTTGTTAAAATATATACGTACAGCCTCTCCTCACTTAGCGACGTACTCGTTTACCAACACATTAGACTTACGACGGGCTCTCTGACCAGTATGCATATCCACACACGTGGAAAATAAGTCCCGGCAAGATTCCTTTACATTTATAGTCTAAAGTACTTTACAGTACCCCCAAATGCACAGTATGAATTATAAAATTAAGCTTTACAATTATAACATTCATACTATTATGCTTTACACTTTTGTCATAGTTCATACAAATTATGGCACACTTCTCCACTATATATACATTACAATGTCATGCAGAACCCTGCATAACAGCAATATACTACAGTACACTATAAACATTTAAAAATATACCAGAAATGTTATAAATAGTGCAAAGGTGACATTAAAACAATATCAAGGATGGGAGGCAAACCCACTACCATTAAAGTATGTTCCTCACTTAGCGATGAATTCATTTACCGACATGGTCTTAGGAACAGAACTCCGTCGTTAAGTGAGGAGAGTCTGTATAAGTTGATACAGTATATAGCATGAAACTGTAATAACATGATTGCAAACAAATCACAAAATGGGTGGGGCTCAACTCATACCAGGCAAGTCCTAAAGCTCAAGAGGTCAGTGTGCTAACTACTGGACCAGATGCCTCTAATAGGATTCATCTAACTAGGTATATTTCTGTACACCATAATGAGGTTGGCACGGACCACCACTGTGACCACAAATTCAGGTTTTTACAGACAAATCTCACACCAGTGTGGCTGTAGCGTACGCTGGCTTCAAAGCCACCGTCGTGACTCATGAAACTGAGTTTTTGGTCTTGTCTGCCATGGGTTCAAGCCTCGCCCGTTCTGTGATTTATCTGCAATTGTGTTATTATGGTTTCATGAGTCATGATGGCAGCATTGAAAGGACAAGAGCTAGAGCATGCCACAGTCACACTGGTGTGGGATCTGTCTGTAAAAACCTAAGTTTGTGGTCACAGTGGTAGCCCATGCTAACCTCCCTATGATCTATGATGTATAGAAATACAGTGGACCCCCGAGTAACGAACACCCCAGAAATCATACAATTATATAAGTATAATATTGTAAGTGCTTGTGGAAGCGTATTTTTGGGGGTCTGAAATAGACTAACCTACGTGACATTATTCCTTAAGGGAGTAAATTCGTTCGGTAATGGCACTTGAGCAGGCTTCTGGAGTGAAGTTTTTACGTTACTCGGGGGTCCACTGTATACCTAGTTGGATGAATCCTATTAGAGGCAGTTGGTATATTGGTAAGCACACTGGCCTGGTTTGAGCCCCACCTGTTCTGTGATTTTAGACTGGTTTAGTTTCCATATAATATCAGAAGGAATACAGTAATATAAATGATAAAATCAGCAAAACTTGAAAAAAAACAAAATTGAAATCAGGAGGCTTGAGATTCTGAGTTACATACGCATACCAGGTACTTAAAGAAATCCACAGGTGATCATTGTAGATTATGTTCATGAAAAGTTCTAAACCCATGAGGGTCAATCAGTGCTCTACAGCAAATGTGAGAGATGGTAGAGGATAAAAGGTGAAAATGTTGAATTAGAGATGAAGGTACCGAGGGAAAGACACAGGTAGAAAGAACAATCACACTAGAATTAGCTGACTTTCCAGAAGTAAGATACATGAACAAACCCCATTCTATTGCTCTTTTGGTCAATCCTCTGAAAGTTGCAGATACTCAGCCAAAGCTTTACCTGGACAAAGTAGACCATTGTTAAACTGATCATAAATTATAAATAGCTTATTCAGATATTGGTCATATTATTTTTTGGCAAAAATAACAAGCATTCAGGTACTGTTAGGTCACTGAGATACTGCTGTGGTTTACATACTGGATAGTGGTGCCAATTCTCCATGTGCTGCCATGTGGGGAAAATAGCTTTGGAGGATCAATGTCTAACCCTCTAGTACTTTTTGATCTTCCCTAGTCAAATGCCCTCCCAACACATGAAAGAGAGAAATTGCATTGCTTTGAAATAGCAGTTTTAAGAGAAAATCTGGGTGAAAAATTTACCTTCGATACCCTTTCATCTGAAAAAACAAGGCAACTTTTTTGCAGTTGAAGACTATGATAGTAAGAGCATGATTGAAGCTAAATACTAATAAAAAAAAATTGAATTAAAAGTGAAAGAGCAATAAATTAAAGATCAAGAGAGCATCTAATGTTTTAAATACAAGCTAAAACCATTTACAATGTAGATAGGTGCTCTTACACTACAGTTATAAAACTGCAACATTAACACCCCTCTACAATATGCATAAACATGAATTGAGAAACCATAATCAATATAGAGAGACAGATAGCAATTTCATTAAAGAAAAGAAAAAGTAACACGTTGCATTAGAAATTTACAAATACAATTCAAAACACTTGAGAATAAAATGCAAAAAACATATTGTACCTAATTAAGATATATGGGCCTGAAAAATCGCAATAGCTGTCATTTTAATATTTCATACCTTTGGGCTGAGGGTGGAAAAATACTTTTGGCCAGAGAACAAAATGAAAAAAAAAAAAAAATAATGTATCTAGTAAAGATATATGGGCCAGAAATGCTCAATAATTGTCATTGTAACATTTCATACCTTTGGGCTGATAATGGAGAAATACTTTTGGCCAGATGGTCGCCGATAAAGATGGTAAGTGCTGCCTGGTTTCTTGACAAAGTTGCAGGGGATGTGATGAAGGTCAGCATTGTCCTTAGCTTCTTGAAGGACTTTTCTGGCTTGTTCCTGAAGAAAGCGCACTTGTTCTGCAATCACCTGCAGCTTATTACTTACGTTAGCATGTACAAAAGTGTCAGCCTGAAATGAAAATTAAAAATTGCTTCAATAAGCTTATAGGTTTCTCCTGCATCAACTTTATACTTGTATTTTATTTTATAAAATCTTTAAAAAAATCTTATCTGTACAAACTTAAAGTAAACTCTTACCAACAATTGGTTTTCCAACACAATTTCAATGGAGTGTGGTTAATTTTTGTTCAGAAAAAACATGCTGTTCATGATAGACACTTGATGCACTGCAACTGAGAATCACTAAGTCTTTCAACGTGTAACATAGTTAATATCCTAGACTACTGGTAGTCAAATTTTAACATGTTGCATGCAAAGAGTACGTCACCTTATTCGGAGCATGTTAACACACCCATTTAAGCTGCCTCACCAACCAGCGAACCAGCTCGCTAAGGGTTTGATGATTGGGGCCCCATCATCAGATCAGCACCTAGGTTCAGCCAATCATAATGTGGATTTGGCAGTTGTAAAGGTGACGTGGATTCCACTCACATGTTTACCATTGTCATTTCCATTCTGTCCTGGTTGATGCACGGTTGTCTCTTGTCTCTTGGCTGCTGTTTTGCCTTGACTACCGTGGCGTGCACTAATACATACTCTGCTTTATATAGTGTACATACAGTGGACCCTCGGCTAACGAATACCCCGGAAATCGTACAATTATGTAAGTATAATATTGTAAGTGCTTGTGGAAGTGTATTTTTGGGGGTCTGAAATAGACTAACCTACGTGACATTATTTCTTAAGGAAGTAAATTCGTTCGGTAATGGCACTTGAGCAGGCTTCTGGAATGAATTTTGTTCGTTAGCCGGGGGTCCATTGTACTTGTATGAAGCTATATATATATACTTGAAGGAAAATACAATTAAAAGTTTTCCCACTGTGTTTACTTTGCTCCAAGCTCCCTTTTACACTCAGGATAACATGCCTTGAGAACCCGAGGTTGTAATATAACATTAATAAAAAAATACATCACCGCACAAAAACAAAAGAAATTATTTGACTAATGAGGTTTCTTAATTGGTTTTTCCTTAGAATGTTTCAGCGAAACTGTATTGTAATTAAGGGGAGGCATAACATCTTCCGACGCGCATGGCTCGCGAGCGAAAAAAATAATAAAAATAATAATAAAATTGAGTTATTGGTATAGAAAAATAGCTTAACTCTCTGGCACCACAATGGTACAAGAATCAATGTCCTACGACTTTTCTACAAGGAATTACAGCCATTTATATCATGTATGGTGACATCGGCGCCAGCAACATGACTGCTTGCATCCCGTAATTTTTTTAGTTTTTTATTACTATTCCTTGTATTATTCATTCTAATGGTATAATAGACTATTTGGCATCATATGAGTGTGGGCGGGGTTATACGAAGGCTTCCAGCCAATCAGGAAAGCTGGGAATATTCCCGCTCTGGCGACTCCCGGGAGTCGGGAAATTTTTTTTATTACGCTAATATCATCAGAATTGATCTAATATGACTTAATAAACACTAAACACTAAAAAACACATATAAACATGATATATACACTAGAACTAATAAAATAGGCCGTAATATGGCGACTCAAAATTTTCGAAATAAAATTATATTTCCCTTCCATCTATATCGTCCTCTATGACACTGAGTAACATTTTAGTAAGAGAAAACAGTGTTTTGGAGGGTATAACAACACTAGATTACCAGCAAACACTAAAACAGCAGTGATTTTTGCGGAAAAAAAAATATTTCAGAGACCGGAGACGCTTCACGCGTAATCTCGAAAGTAAGTTATTGACCTATTTGATGAACCCCACCATTTATTATATAAGTAAATGCAATAATATTGACAGGAATCATAAAACAATGATAGTTTTACAATGTGGCGAAAGGTATTTGCAATATATTCCAAATATTTTTGGATTTGAGTGGGAGTAAAGGGCAACATATTTTGCATACATATAACAAAAACTGAGGAACTTTATTTTTTTCTAGAATAACTAGAGATAATTACACGAATACCTTTCGTGAGAAAATCGCACTAGCATTGTTTTATACGTACCAAGTCTCAAATCCACCTTTCGTTGTGCCATTTAGGCAGAGGTAATTTTCAAATGGAATTTTCAGTAAATATTTTTTTTTTCTGTTGTCTTTAGGGCTATCTTATTGAAACTCACAGAGAATAAGGTTCATGTACACATCTTCACGTGCAAAAAAAATGAGTGAAATCGGATGAAAAAAAAAAAAGGCCAAATTGGTTATGCTTCCCCTAATGCTCTTAAAGTCCTTCAGCATTTATGGATATATAGGTACTGTGCTCATATTACTACAGGTTACAAATACACACTGCTTTTATGATTTCTAAATACAGTGGACCCCCGCCAAACGAACACCCCGGAAATCGTACAATTATGTAAGTACAGTGGATCCCCGAGTTACGTACACCCTGGAAATCGTACAATTATGTAAGTATATTATTGTAAGTGCTTTTGTAAGTGTATTTTTGGGGGTCTGAAATGGACTAACCTACTTGACATTATTTCTTAAGGAAGTAAATTTGTTCGGTAATGGCACTTGAGCAGGCTTCTGGAATGAAGTTTTTACGTTACTCAGGGGTCCACTGTATAATATTGTAAGTGCTTGTGGAAGTGTATTTTTGGGGGTCTGAAATAGACTAACCTACGTGACATTATTTCTTAAGGAAGTAAATTTGTTCAGTAATGGCACTTGAGCAGGCTTCTGAAATGAATTTTGCTCGTTAGGTGGGGGGTCCACTGTACAGTGGTCCCTCGGTTTTCAGTCATTTCCAAACTCAAACATTTATGTAAGTGTATTTTCGTAAGTGCTTTTGCAAGTATATTTTTGGGGGTCTGAAATAGACTAACCTACGTGACATTATTTCTTAAGGAAGTAAATTCGTTCAGTAATGGCACTTGAGCAGCATTCTGAAAAGAATTTTAGGCGAAAACCGAGGGTCCACTGTACAGTGATACTGAGGTGTGGACTAATAGAGGAGGAGTGTGCCCACTGTGAATGAAAACCAGTTACACAGAGGTACCTGGTGCAGCATCAATGGATTACACAGGAACAAACACCCAATACAGCAGCCTTAGTCCACTCTACTGATGAAACTACTGGACATACAGTGGACCCCCGAGTAACGTAAACACTTCATTCCAGAAGCCTGCTCAAGTGCCATTACCGAACGAATTTATTCCCTTAAGAAATAATGTCAAGTAGGTTAGTCCATTTCAGACCCCCCAAAATACACTTACAAAAGCACTTACATAATTGTACGATTTCCGGGGTGTTCGTAACTCAAGGGTCCACTGTATTAAAAATAAATTACCATATTACAATACAGCCTCTCCTCACTTAACGACGGAGTTCCGTCCCTAAAACCACGTTGGTAAATGAATTCGTAGCTAAGTGAGGAGCATACTGTAATGGTAGTGGGTTTGTGTTAACTATCTTTGATACTGTTTTAATGTCACCTTTGCACTATTTACAGTGGTACCTCGGTTTACGATGGTCCCCAAAATCGCCCTTTTATGTAAGTTTATTTTTTTAAATGCTTTTGTAAGTGTATTTTTGGGGGTCTAAAAGGACTAGTCGATTTTACATTATTCCTTATGGGGATAAATTCGTTTGGTAATGGCACTTGAACAGCATTCTGGAACGAAAAAATATAGTAAACCGAGGTACCACTGTATAACATTTCTGGTATACTTTTGTTTATACAGTAGTGTAGTGTATTCTAATAAACAGAATAGAGGAAATCAGCTCAAATATACATTATATTTAGGTATGCATACTGGTTAGAGAACCCGCTGTAAGTCTGAGTCGTTGGTAAACGAGTACGTCGCTAAGTGAGGAGAGGCTGTATACTATAGTTAATAACAGTATGGTACCTGAAAATAAAATCTTTAAAAGTACAGTAATTTTTCTTACCTTTCCTGGTGAATACACAAGCTTACGGTTGGATTCCTGTGTTATCTAGCGGTGACCCAGAATAATTTTTATTCTGAGTCACCACTAGAACTTTTTAACAATAAAATAATAATAATGCAATGTATTAATATTTTTTATTCTTTACTAACCTTCTGGATTTCCTTTGCAAGTTCTACTAAATCCAAACTATCCACCTTATTAGTGCGATGTGGATTGACTAATTCATATCCTCCTGGCACTGAGTCCATTTCCACAAGGTTTGCTGAAAAACAGAAATTGAATACAAATCTAGTCTCTTTTCATTGAAAACTACTGTATCTCCCATCAAATATGCAAACAAACAAAAAATAACAACAACAAAAAACACAATACATGTATATATCAACACATTTTCTCTACAGTGTGATGAAAAAAGCTAAATATGTACACTGGGGGAAAAACTGGATCTTGGAGCATCTAGATAAGCCTTCTCCTATAACAAAGTTTTCCATAATGTATCTAGCATGCAAACAAAATACATCTAGTGCAAAACAAAATTCAAAATCATTCCAGGTATAATTTATTCAAAACTTTCCACTGAAGTTTCAATCTAAGGACTCTCAATTACAATTTGGCTTTATTGAGTTATTTTAAGTTGTCTTCATAATTTATCACCAATTTATATCTATGATAGTCACATGCTTAATGTAACCAAAGTAAAAACAATGAACCTCATGGCTTGACAGGCAATGCACTCGCCTCACACACTCAAGTGTTCGTAGTTCAATCACAGGCACGAGTGGAAATGTTGGGCATGTTTCCTTACACCTGTTGTCAATGTTCACCTAGCAGTAAGTAGGTACCTGGGTTTTAGTCACCTTATACCTTCTGTCCCTGTTCACCTAACAGTAAGTAGGTACATGTCCCTGTTCACCTAGCAGTAAGTAGGTATACTTAAATGTTAGTCGACTGTTGTGGGTTGCATCCTGGGGAACAAATTTTATTTCTTTGTGCAGTACAAATATGTAGTTTACATGTAATATTGTTAAGCACAAAAAAAGCCACTAGAATGCATGTGCATTTCAAGCAAAATTAAAAGACCACATTGGAAATAAGACAGTCCTCGATGACGCACTGACTTTCTTGGATTATCCTTGGTTGCTAACCCTCCCTATCCCGGGTTATCCTGGGTGGCTAGCCCTCCCTACCCTGGATTATCTTGGGTGGCTAGCCCTCCCTACCCCAGATTATCTTGGGTGGCTAGCCCTCCCTACCCCGGGTTATCCTGCGTGGCCAGCCCTCCCTACCCCAGGTTATCCTGGGTGGCTAGCCCTCCCTACCCCAGGTTATCTTGGGAGGTTAGCCCTCACTACTCCAGGTTATCTTGGGTGGCTAACCCTCCCTACCCTGGGTTATCCTGGGTGGCTAACCCTCCCTACCCTGGGTTATCCTGGGTGGCTAACCCTCCCTACCCTGGGTTATCCTGGGTGGCTAACCCTCCCTACCCTGGGTTATCCTGGGTGACCAGCCCTCCTTACCCTGAGTTATTCTGGGAGGGCTAGCCCTCCCTACCCTGAGTTATTCTGGGAGGGCTAGCCCTCCCTACCCTGGGTTATCCTGGGTGGGCTAGCCCCCACTACCCTGGGTTATCCTGGGTGGGCTAGCCCCCACTACCCTGGGTTATCCTAGGTGGCTAACCCACCCTACCCCGGCTAACCCCGGATTAAAAATCCCAACAAATCTTAACGTCAAGAAAACTATCTCAAAGGGACTCCAATGGAAATAAGTCACTGACTTTTTTGGGTTATCGTAGGTTCTCTACACGTATGCTGCTATGTATGATGATCTATGTAACTGTATTTGTGTATACCTGAATAAACTTACTTACTCAATGTCATGATTACGTGTCAATTTTAGTTACATAACTACTGGTGGCGCATACCTTACACTAGTTTTCCATTCTCTCCACTGCAACAAAAGCATGCACAATACTGTAACTTATTGCAGAACACGTGTCTCATACCTGCTGCACCAGCTTCTTCTTGTAGTCTATTTAAAGCCATCTTTATAAGCTGTCAAGTTGCTGCTTCTTGTTGTTGGGGTTGTAATGGGCCACTGACAGCTTACGCCTTATGTTGAAAATGGAATGAAATACCGACAAGTTGAAGATTAAGACACTTGTGCAACAGTTGGGTATCTTTATTGATGAAACCTTTCGCCTACACAGTAGGGTTCTTCAGTCAAATAAGGAGGCAGCAGGTACAGCAGCTCCATGGAGCTGATCTCTTCTCCAGGCTGAAGGCTTCACCACCTCAAATATTTTTTCTCCAAGGTTGATGGACTGATTACAGCACCTTTATTTCACTACTGTACCTGCTGCCTCCGTATTTGACTGAAAAAACCTACTGTGTAAGCGAAACGTTTCATCAATAAAGATACCCAACTGTTACATATGTGTCTTAATTTTCAGCTTACGCCTTATCGAACCCTGCTTCTCGGTGTGCCTAAGAGACATTGCCCGAAGCTGGGCCATGAAAGGAAAGGGAAAGGGAGTTTCTTTGTAAATGTAATTTGTTATAATATTCGCCAGGAGACAGGACAAGGGTCTTAATAATATGGATGACCCGTTTATATATTTTGTAAATAGAAGCCAAGGGTGTCTCGTTTGGCAATGCACTCGTTAGTTTAATATCTTTATTAAACACCCCATACCCATCCTGTGTGGGGTAGTAGACGCAAAATGGGGGTTATAGCCTCAAGATTTCAGATATTTTATCACTAACAGTGAAGTGTTTTGCCATATCCTGTAGGATTTAAGGTGTCTCTGAAAGGTTGAATGCTTGGGAAATAAGTCTGTCTGACTTTTTTGAGATGCTTTTGAAATAAGTCTGTCTGACTTTTTTTGAGATGCTTGGGAAATAAGTCTGTCTGACTTTTTTGAGTTATCCTAGGTAATTTACACATATGTTACTATGTACGATAATTTGTGTAACTGTATTTTGTGTACCTGTACCTAAATAAACTTACTTGCTTGGGCTCTCCAAGAAATCGCATTCCAGCACTGTCTGTTCACACACTATGCATTTTATGTCAACGGCATCTCTATACAATGTGGTAGCAGAGATAACACCAGGAGGCAGCTCAGATGAAAACTCGCACACACATGAACTTTGGCCAATCTACTATTAATTTTTGGGCCATGAAGTAGGTAGTGGCAAAGTAGCCCCTAAATTTGCAAAAATTCTTGCCATTAAAAATTATCCAGTACTCCCTGACAGAAAATCCCTGCAACGTTTTCAAGGGATGGTAGGGTTTTATAGAAGATTCTGTAAAAATTCTGCAGATATTGTTGTCTTTCTAACCTCACTTACCAGTCACAAAGTTCCCTTTAATTGGACCCCAGAATGTCAAAATGCCTTTACGAAAGCAAAGAGATTACTTTGTACTGCACCCATTCTTTTGTCTCCAGACTTTTCAAAACCCTTCTCTTTACAGATAGATGCTTGTGAGTCTGGGGTGGGGACAGTGCTTCTGCAATCTGGGGACGATGGGTTGCAGCCTGTGGCCTACTTTTTGGCTAAATACCACCCACACCAGAGGGCCTACTCCACTATAGAGAAAGAGGCCCTGGCTCTAATATTGGCATTAGAGCACTTTGACATCTACGTGGGCCAGTCCTCACAGGTGGTTACCATCTACAGCGACCACAACCCTCTGGTGTACCTCCAATCCATGAAAAATCACAACACAAGACTCATGAGATGGAGCCTCAGACTGCAACCTTATTGTTTGTATATTAAACACATTCCTGGCAAAGACAATACGCTGGCTGATGTGTTATCTCGAATGTATTAGGCTAGGATGTGTTAGGGTCTTTGGGTAGAGCTAGCTCTTTTTTTCCCCTAAAAAAGGTTTTTTTTTTTTTTAGTGAGGGGATATTCTGCTACCGACCGCAGGTATCTTGGACCTACGTTAGCCCTACCGTCTGCTGTCTCACTCTTAAGTTTAAAGCCGGACTTTATGTCTCGAGAAAAGTTTAGCTTTATCTAATGAGTGGGATGGATGAGGGGAAAGGCGGTCCCATTATTGTAACGTGCCATGGCGGCACTCTACCCATTTGAGGTGAAAGCCTAGTCCTGAGCCCTCTTGGGGTGGGGGTGTTGCATGCAAAGAGTATGTCCCCCTTATTCGGAGCATGTTAAACACACCCACATAGGCTGCCTCACCAACCAGCGAACCATCTTGTTAGGGTTTGGTGATCGGGGTCCCATCACCAAATCAACAACGGGGTTCAGCCAATCATAATGTGGGTCTGGCAATGGTAAAGGTGACGTGGATTCCACTCACATGTTTGCCATTGTCATTCCCACCCTGAGCTGGTTGTTGTACGGTTGTCTCTGTACTCACCTAATTGCACTCACCTAATTGTGGTTGCAGGGGTCGAGACTCAGCTCCTGGCCTGGCCTCTTTGCTGTCCGCTACTGGGTCTCTGCTCTCCCTGCTCCTTGAGCTTTATCATACATTGTCTTAAAACTATGTACGGTTCCTGCCTCCACTATATCTTTCTCTAGACTATTCCACTTCCTGACTACTCTGTGGCTGTCTATTGGCAGTTGTTCTGCCTTGACTACCGTGGTGTGCACTACTAATACTACTATCTCTGTATATAGTGTACATATTTGTATAAAACTTTATAATATACTTTGTGAAGGAAAATACAAAAATTCGTATTTGCTTGGTAAAGGAAATACAATTCAAAGCATTTTCTACTGTGTTTCTTTGCTCCAAGCTCCCTTTTACACTCAGGCCATTGAACCTGAGGTTGTAATAGATGGCTGGCTGGCTGGATGGATGGCTGGATGGATGGCTGGCTGGCTAGCTGGATGGCTGGCTGGCTGGATGGATGGCTGGCTGGATGGATGGATGATTGGATGGATGGCTGGCTGGCTGGATGGATGGCTGACCCATGTGGATTAGCGCTTCTATTTGATTATACTAATAATGGATGGATGGCTGGCTGGCTGCATGGATGGCTGGATGGCTGGCTGGATGGCTGGCTGGATGGATGGATGGATGGATGGCTGGATAACTGGCTGAATGGATGGATGGATGGCTGGATTGATGGCTGGATGGCTCGCTGAATGGATGGCTGGCTGGTTGGATGGATGGATGGCTGGATGGCTGGCTGGCTGGCCGGATGGCTGGCTGGCTGGATGGATGGATGTATGGCTGGCTGGATGGATGGCTGACCCTTGTGGTTTAGCGCTTCTATTTGATTATAATAATAATAATAATAATAATAATAATAATAATAATAATAATAATAATGGATGGATGGCTGGCTGGCTGGATGGATGGCTGGCTGGATGGATGGATGGATGGATGGCTAGATGGATGGATGGCTGGTTGGCTGGATGGATGGATGGCTGGCTGGATGGATGGCTGGCTGGATGGATGGATGGCTGGCTAGATGGCTGGGTGGATGGATAGATGGATGGCTGGATGGCTGGATGGATGGCTGGTTGGCTGGATGGATGGCTGGCTGGCTGGATGAATGGCTTGCTGGCTGGATGGCTGGCTGGCTGGATGGATGGCTGACACCTGTGGTTTAGCGCTTCCATTTGATTATAATAATAATAATGGATGGATGGCTGCCTGGCTGGATGGATGGCTGGCTGGATGGATGGCTGACCCCTGTGGTTTAGCGCTTCTATTTGATTATAATAATAATAATTATGGATGGATGGCTGGATGGATGGATGGATGGATGGCTGGCTGGCTGGCTGGATGGATGGATGGATGGCTGGCTGGCTGGCTGGATGGATGGATGGCTGGGTGGCTGGCTGGCTGGATGGATTGGATGGCTGGCTGGCTGGATGGATGGATGGATGGATGGATGGCTGAATGAATGGATGGATAGGTGGCTGGCTGGATGGGTGGCTGGCTGGCTGGCTGGCTGGCTGGCTGGATGGATGGATGGATGGATGGATGGATGGCTGGCTGGATGGATGGATGGATGGATGGATGGCTGGCTGGCTGGATGGATGGATGGATGGATGGCTGGTTGGCTGGATGGATGGCTGGATGGCTGGCTGGCTGGATGGATGGCTGGATGGCTGGCTGAATGAATGGATGGATGGGTGGCTGGCTGGATGGCTGGCTGGCTGGCTGGCTGGATGGATGGATGGATGGATGGATGGATGGATGGATGGATGGATGGATGGCTGGATGGATGGATGGATGGATGGATGGCTGGCTGGCTGGCTGGATGGATGGATGGATGGCTGGCTGGATGGATGGATGGATGGCTGCCTGGATGGCTGGCTGGATGATTACCATACCATCTATCTGCTATACTATGCCATACCATCTATCTACTATACTATACCATACCATCTATCTACTATACTTTACATACCATCTATCTACTATACTACACCATACCATCTATCTGCTATACTATACCATACCATCTATCTGCTACAATATACCATACCATCTCTCTACTATACTATACCATACCATCTATCTACTATACTATACCAAACCATCTATCTGCTACACTATACCATACCATCTCTCTACTATACTATTCCATACCATCTATCTACTATACTATACCATACCATCTATCTGCTACAATATACCATACCATCTCTCTACTATACTATACCATACCATCTATCTACTATACTATACCATACCATCTGTCTACTATACTATACCATACCATCTACCTGCTATACTATATCATGCCATCCATCTACCATACTATACCATACCATCTATCTGCTATATGTACTATACCATACCATCTATCTACTATACTATACCATACAATCTATCTGCTATACTATACCATACCATCTATCTGCTATACTATACCATACCATCTATCTACTATACTATACCATACCATCTATCTACTATACTATCCCATACCATCTATCTACTATACTATACCATACCATCTATCTACTATACTATCCCATACCATCCATCTACTATATTATACCAAACCTTCCATCTACTATACTATACCATGCCATCTCTCTACTATACTATACCATACCATCTCTCTACTATACTATACCATACCATCTATCTGCTATACTATACCATACCATCTATCTACTATACTATACCATACCATCTCTCTACTATACTATTCCATACCATCTATCTACTATACTATACCATACCATCTATCTGCTACAATATACCATACCATCTCTCTACTATACCATACCATCTATCTGCTATGCTATACCTAACTAGTTCAGCTGTCAAAATTTTGCGACCAGGTTCCTAGACCCATTATGAACTTCTGTAATATTTTCACTACCGCCCACACCATGGGTATGGGGGTGCATAATTAAGATATTAAACTAAACTAATCTTCTAGGAAGAGGGGAGTAGTAAGCAGTTCCAGTTCCTCGGACCAAGACCCCTTCACCAGCATCACTGCTTCTCTCCCGTCCCTCGCCTTGAAGAGCGGAACAGATCACAGGAGTTGGGACAGGCGAGGAACACTCAGTTGCGGCTGCTCAGCCGCTGGGGAAGGTGAGGTGCTGTTCTGGAGCAGTCTTATTCTTGTGTATACCACTTTCTCTGCCTACACTACGTTCTCTGAATAGGTACACACATAACGTGTACACGTTACGTGTGATCATCGCGTTTTTCTTGGTATACCTCGTGCCGTGTGTGCATACTAACCTACTATGGTACTATGCCTTGTATGTGTACACACCAGCCTAGTCTTGTACAGTACTTTGTTCCACGTGTACACTGGCCTACTCTGGTACTGACCTTGTTATGTGTGTACACTAGCCTACTCTGGTACTATACCTTGTTCATTGTGTACACGCCAGCCTAGTTTGTACAATACCTTGTTCCATGTGTACACTAGCCTACTCTAGTACTTACATTATTCCATGTGTACACACCAGCTTACTCTTGTACCACGCCTTGTTCCGTGTGTACACACCACGCCTGATTACCTATGTGTACATTACGCACCCATGTGTAAACTACTTCATATGCACACTATGGTATATGTGCAACACACCTATTTCAGGAATTATGCTTATTCTGTTGTATAGGTGATATTGCAGGCCTCGTGTAGTCGATAGTCTTCAAACCTAATAAAGCAACACTCCATCAGCTGTTCACTTTATAGTTACAGTATTCTGTTAACTTCAAAATATTTTGATCTCCATTTGCCTCAACCTTTCCATTATTGTGATTGTGGTAGTATGCGTGCATGGGACTAGTGTTGCTTTAGTGATTGTAGTGTTAATATGGTTGTCAACAAGTGATCGCAGTGTTTCTGTGATGATTGTGCACAAGTGATTGTAGTGTTTCTGTGGTGGTTGTGCGGCTATGATTGTAGTGTTTCTGTGGTGGTTGTGCAGCAGTATTTGTAGTGTTTCTGTGGTGGTTGTGCACAAGTGATTGTAGTGTTTCTGTGGTTGTTGTGCGGCTAAGATTGTAGTGTTTCTGTGGTGGTTGTGCAGCAGTATTTGTAGTGTTTCTGTGGTGGTTGTGCGGCAGTGATTATAGTGTTTCTGTGGTAGTTGTGCGAGTGATTGTAGTGTTTCTGTGGTGTTTGAGCGGCAGTGATTGTAGTGTTTTTGTAGTGATTGTGCGGTAGGGATCGTAGTGTTTTGTAGTGATTGAGCGGCAGTGATTATAGTGTTTCTGTGGTAGTTGTGCGAGTGATTGTAGTGTTTCTGTAGTAGTTGTGCAGCAGAGACTGTAGAGTTTGTGTGGCAGTGTTTGCAGTTTATGTGGTGGTTGTGCGGCAGTGGATGAAGTGTTTTGTAGTGTTGTGGTGATTGTGATAAGGATATTGGTGTTGTGGTGGTATGGTTGAAGTATTGCTGTGGTGGCTGGGTTAGTAATGATCATGTGGTGGCTGGATTAGCAGTGATGTGGTGGTAGCTGGGTTATCAGTGATGCTGTGGAGGCTGGGTTATCAGTGATGCTGTGGAGGCTGGGTTATCAGTGATGCTGTGGTGGCTGGGGTATCAGTGATGCTGTGGTGGCTGTTTTATCAGTGATGCTGTGGAGGCTGAGTTATCAGTGATGCTGTGGTGGCTGGGTTATCAGTGATGCTGTGGTGGCTGGGTTATCAGTGATGCTGTGGTGGCTGGGTTATTAGTGATGATGTGGTGGCTGGGTTATCAATGATGCTGTAGTGGCTGGGTTATCAAAGATGCTGTGGTGGCTGGGTTATCCGTGATGTTATGGTGGCTGGGTTATCAGTGATGATATGGTGGCTGGGTTATCAATGATGCTGTGGTGGCTGAGTTATCAATGATGCTGTGGTGGCTGGGTTATCAGTGATGCTGTGGTGGCTGGGTTATCAATGATGCTGTGGTGGCTGTTTTATCAGTGATGCTGTGAAGGCTGGGTTATCAGTGATGCTGTGGTGGCTGGGTTATCAGTGATGATGTGGTGGCTGGGTTATCAGTGATGCTGTGGTGGCTGGGTTATCCGTGATATTATGGTGGCTGGGTTATCAGTGATGCTGTGGTGGCTGGGTTATCAGTGATGATGTGGTGGCTGGTGTAATTTTAAAGTTGCTGTAGTTGTGTGGTAGTGACAATTATTGTTGTGGTGGTAGTGATTTCAGTGGTTCTCTGGTGTAGTGACTGTGCTGTTGCTGTGGTGGGTGTGTGACACGGTTAGCAGTGGTGTTCTGGTAAAAGTGGCAATGCCGGAAAGTTTTTCAACAAAGATAGGAAACTTAAACTTATAAGGTCCAGGATTTTCACTTTCATCTCCAGGGGCTCTGCGCACCACGGAAAGTAAAGTTTTGAAAATCAGTTACATATTACTGGCAACGAATATTTCTTGCAGAGGGTTGCTTTATTTCCTCCTTTATTTTTATGGTGTTATAAACACCTCGTTTCAACCCTCTGTGGTACGAGGCTCTCTTCAAAACTGGAAGGGTGGAGAGGCCTTGACTAGCAAACAGCTATTAATCTAAGGAATTGGAGCCGGACTTGAGTCCTGGAAGAAAAAAAGTATAGTGGGTGCTCTCTGAAGGAGGGGTATTGATATGTTGCAGTTTTATTAACTGTAGTATAGGCACGTCTTTGGCAAGGCAGTGATGAGTGAATGATGATGAAGATGTTTCTTCTTTTTTCGGGTCACCCTGCCTTGGTGGGAAACGGCCGATGTGTTAATAAAAAAATAGTAATAATAATAAGTGACAATAATATGGTATTAGGGTCAATTGTGATTAGCCAAATACATGTTAAAGAATCTGGGCTCAGGGAGGGAGAAAATTAAATGCTCTATAATCTACACACATGAAATAAAAAAAAAATGTGTACAACGCTCAGCATTGTATAAAGTTCAGTTCACAACCAACAGAACGCGAGTTTGATTAGAGGGGGGTCGTGAAGTTGTAGAAGGGTGGAACAAACTCCTAGGTAGTGTCATTGAGGCAAGAACTTTGGGTTTGAGTAGCTTTAAATATATAGGTTGGACGGGTACATGAGAGGGCGTGGATGGGTGCGAGCTGGACCTGCCAAGCATGGGCCAATAACTGTTCGTTAGCTGACTAGTGAGGGCTGAATCATGAGGGGGTATAGTATATATTAGATATGGCAAGGCTCTTAAATAAGCCAAGATAGGAAAATGAAGGGTGGTTAAGCAGCGCTGTATAACCCCTGTGGTTTAGCGCTTCTATTTGATTATAATAATAATAATAAAGGGTGGTTAAATTGGACCTTTAATACCTAATCATCATTATGTATATATATATATATATATATATATATATATATATATATATATATATATATATATATATATATATATATATATATATATATATATAGAATGGGGTCCACCTCTGGTGTACATTGTGGGTCCCATAGCCTCGGAGAAGTGGATAAAAGGCTTCAAGGAAGAATATTTAGATTTCTTTCTGAAGCCATTTGAATATTCCACTTCCCTACCACCCCATCTTTTGTGTATAAACTTTATATATATATATATATATATATATATAGAGACTCAGTGTTGCGATCCAGAGGGAAATGCCTGCAGTATTCTGGGCACGCGGCCCACTGCCGGGGAGTTGGACGAAGTATTTGACATGTAGCTCTGAGTTGTTATCTATGTTGTTTTACTCCCCATTGTATTTTGTATTTTGTCTTGAAATAAAGTTTGTATAAAAATAAAAGATGGGGTAGTAGGGAAGTGGAATATTCAAATGGCTTCAGAAAGAAATCTAAATATTCTTCCTATATATATATATATATATATATATATATATATATATATATATATATATATATATATATATATATATATACGTACTATAAATCTGGAGCTTTATGGCCTTTGGAATCATTCGTCAAAGTTATAATCACTATTAGTTGGTGTTGATATATGTGATAAAGAAATTAAAAAGAAAACGCTTAGAGACAACGGAAATGAAATTTGATATATAATGTTATCTAACAGTACGTGAGCACAAGGAAGTTCTGAACAAAGATATTAAACTTATTAGCAATTTCCATGAAGCAAGATAAATTAAACAAAACGACGAATCATCTCACCGCAGACGATAACCATATAAACATCGTGTATACAAGAGGCACTCTTCTCTACCCAGAAATATAATATATCCTGTCGATCTAGAAGTATTTAATATTCAGAAGATGCAGGAATGGGACGGACTTCTGCTGCAACTTTCCAAGTTCATTGTCATCTGCCTCACGAACTACGGTAAGTGCTGTTCAGTTTTATACATGTGTATGATTGTACTATATGTATGTTAGGTAGGATTCAACAGTAAACAGGACAAAGTGTTTCCTGACTCGGGTCTTGGTCTAATGACTCGTCACTGGAGCTTTTGGTTATCTGACTGAGACCTTCTACTGGCTTATCCGACCACCCCTTTAAAAATTAATATTAGTAACGAATCCAAGGGAACAGGACCAACGGAGCGCAGTGTGAACAACCCTATGGGGTTAATAGCCCAAAAAGAAATCATCCCTAATGAAAAGCAAATTTTGCATATAACGTAGTATCTGCGTAGCTTAGCCTAGCTACATTTCACAATAATTTGGAAACTTAATGAACAATTTATAGCATTGTTTGCTCAAACAAAAATTTCATGAATGTGCTTAATTGCATTACAATTACTGTGAGGGTAAAAACATCTTTTTAATTTAAAATATAACTCCCACGGTACTAGGTAAGGTTGAATTAAGACGCACGGAAAATTAGTTTCTGACAATGGGAATTTAAATTTATCTAAAAAAAATGAAGGCTTGTTATTGCTGAAATATGAGGTATTTCAGGAAAATATGAGAGGCGTCTTGTGTTTCATGGGATATTCACGGTAAAAATGAATGCATTCAGCTACAATTTTTACAGTGAAAGGAAGATAAAAATGGGAAATCCTAGCGCTCCCCAACGTCAATACCTGTCAAGTGACGTATATAGGCTTGTCATTTCCTCTCCTATACCCTACACTCCTCTTACCGACCATCTTCCTCGGATCATCCCTCGTATTGTCTACCATTTCCCCCTCCCCAGGAGAAGTATAGCCCTTAAGGGTTTAGTGCTGTTCCCTTAATATAGCAGTAATGATCATTCTCACCGATCACCTTACACTGTGTCTTCCTCCTCTCGGTCTTTCTCTTCGCCTCTCCACCTACACACACGCACACCCACCTACACACACGCACACCCACCTGCACACACGCACACCCACCTACACACACGCACACCCACCTACACACACGCACACCCACCTACACACACGCACACCCACCTACACACGCACACCCACCTACACACACGCACACCCACCTACACACACGCACACCCACCTGCACACACGCACACCCACCTACACACACGCACACCCACCTACACACACGCACACCCACCTACACACGCACACCCACCTACACACAAGCACACCCACCTACACACACGCACACCCACCTACACACACGCACACCCACCTAGAGAGAAATAGGCGAGACATTCAAGCAACAATGAATGTTATTTATAAACGCACAGTGCATTGTTGTGGAATGGTGACACTGGTGTAATTCGTGCTCCAAAAAATATATTTAAATTACAGCGAAAAAAAAGTCGGTAAGGTCATCGGAAACAATATATGTATTTATATATGTTCGTACGAATGTATGCATATATGTTTATATATATATATATATATATATATATATATATATATATATATATATATATATATATATATATATATATATATATATATATATATATATATATATATGTCGTCCGATTAGGTAAAACTGGTCAATTAGCAATAACTCATCTAAAATTAAGTCCTTTAAAAATTTTCTCTTATACGTTTAAAGATATATTTTTTCATTTATGTTAATGTAAGAATTTATAATTTTGTACCAAGAGAAACTTTGAAAACCTACCTAACCTTATTACAACAAGCGCAATTTAATTTAGCCTAACCCAACTAAATGTATTTTAGATACGTTAACATTAATTTAATAATAACAAACACAATGAAATATATTTTTCATTATGTTCAGAATGATTTTGGCGAAATTATTGCATACACAAATTTTCACTTGTCTTATATGGCAAAAGATCGTTGCTATTTAAGCCAAAATAGCAAGTTTTACCTAATCGGCACGATATATATATATATATATGTCGTGCCGATTAGGTAAAACTTGCGATTTTGGCTTAAATAGCAACGCTCACCTTGCCATATAAGACAAGTGAAAATTTGTGTATGCAATAATTTCGCCAAAATCATTCTGAACACAACGAAAAAAATATATTTCATTGTGTTTGTTTATTATTAAATTAATGTTAACGTATATATATATATATATATATATATATATATATGTCGTGCAGAATAGGTAAAACTGGTCAATTAGCAAGAACTCATTTAAAATTAAGTCCTTTCCAAAAAAAATTTCTTATACATTTAAAGATACATTTTTCATTTATGTTAATATAAAAAGTAATGATTTTGTACCAAAAGAATCTTAGAAAATTTACCTAACCTTATTATAACAAGCGCAATTTAATTTAGCCTAATCCAACTAAATATATTTTAGATAATTTTACAATAATTTAATAATAAACAAACACAATGAAATATATTTTTTTCATTAGGTTCAGAATGATTTTTGCGAAATTATTGCATACACAAATTTTCTCTTGTCTTATATGGCAAGAAGAGCGTTGTATTTAAGCCAGAATCGCAAGTTTTACCTAAACGACACGAATATATATATATATATATATATATATATATATATATATATATATATAATATATATATATATATATGTCGTGACGAATAGGTAAAACGTGCGATTTTGGCTTAAATAGCAACGCACTTGCTGAATAGGGCAAGCGAAAATTTGTGCATGCAATAATTTCGCAAAAAATCATTCTCAATCTAAAGAAAAAAAATATTTCATTGTGTTTCTTTATTCTTAAATTATTATAAACTTATATAAAATATATTTAGTTGCATTAGGCTAAATTAAATTGCCCTTGTTATAATAAGGTTAGGTAAGTTTCCTAAGGTTCTTTTGGTACAAAATCATTAATTTTTATATTAACATAAATGAAAAATGTATCTTTAAATGTATAAGAGAAATTTTTTGGAAAGGACTTAATTTTAAATGAGTTCTTGCTAATTGACAAGTTTTACCTATTCTGCACGACAATATATATATATATATATATATATATATATATATATATATATATATATATATATGTGTGTGTGTGTGTGTGTGTGTGTGTGTGTGTCGTAAAGATCACAAAAAAATATAGGCAAGTAAACCACAGGAGGGGGTAGAAACAAGAGCTTGAGGCCTTTCAGTATAAACTATCTTCAGAAGCAAAGTCATTCAGTGAATTGGCTAGGGTTTACCTAGGAATTCAAGAATTAGAAAATAAAAGCGGATTACCTATAGATTATTTATAGTAGCTTCCAGGGGGCACCGTCCCCACGGCCCGGTCGCACGGTCCTAGACAAAGCCTCCTGGTTGCTGGTTGCTGTTGCCTGCATTTTAACGTATGCACCACAGCTGGCTGATGTGAAACTGATTTGTGAAATTTTTCGACTTCCCTCTTGAAGACAGCCAAGGATTTGTTGGTAATTCCTCTTATGCATGAAAGGTAGGTGTTGAATAGTTGGGGTCCCTCTACACTTATTGAGTTCTTTTCTCAGGGAAAACATAAACTTCCACTTTTAAAATAGCTTTAAAACGTATCTCTAATATGCTAGCGGTTGTTTAACCATGAATATACAGTGTCAGTAAGCTAGCCGTTGTTTAACCATGAATATACAGTGTCAGTAAGCTAGCTGTTGTTTAACCATGAATATACAATGTCAGTAAGCTAGCTGTTGTTTAACCATGAATATACAGTGTCAGTAAGCTAGCCGTTGTTTAACCATGAATATACAGTGTCAGTAAGCTAGCCGTTGTTTAACCATGAATATACAGTGTCAGTAAGCTAGCCGTTGTTTAACCATGAATATAGTGTTAATAAGCTAGCTGTTGTTTATCCATGAGTATACAATGTCAATAAGCTAGCGGTTGTATAATCATTGATACCCAGTAGGGATATGCCACCGGTTTCTAAATAAAGCCAGTCTTAGTGGTTAGAGTAGCCGTCTTGCGATCAAAAGGAAGCGGGTTCGATTCCCAGCGGAATTTATGGCTAATATCCGCGTGTTAGTAGCCTAGTGTGAGTGTAATCTCATTTCCCTATACTTCTAATGCAGTAGGCGTTTTATGACCCCTTCCGGTTTAGTGTTTCCCCATGAATATAATTCTAATGCAGTATTATAAAAATCCATACAGGTTTAGGAATAAATTAACAGTAGAGTTATAGGAATAAATTCACAGTAGAGTTATAGGAATAAATTCACAGTAGAGTTATAGGAATAAATTCACAGTAGAGTTATAGGAATAAATTCACAGTAGAGTTATAGGAATAAATTCACTATTGAGTTACTGTATATGAATAAATTCAGAACAAGTCAAAAGTTTTTTCCCCGTCACCGCATGCAACGTTACATACGAAACAGAGTCTCCATTTACCAAGAACAGTTTCATACATTTTTTGTGGCGAGTTTTAGTCATATTGAATTTTTTTTTTACTTTATATAAGATTTTTGCTTCACCAGCACACGTTTTCACAGTTATTTTTTCAATCTGGCATTTTTTATATATATTACAAACAATATTGGGGCGGTGTAGATAAGCGGTTCAGAAAACCGACCAGTTGATGATGAATTTAGACACTTGTGCAGCACTTGGGTAATCTTTATTGTGGTAACATTTCGCCAGCCAGTGGCTTCCTCAGTCCATTGCAGAGAAAGATGGAAGATGAGGAGTTTGAGGTAATCAGTCCCTCAGCCGGGAGTCGATGTGTTGAGTCCATCAAGATTGATTGAGGCGAATATTGATCTGATTGAAGGTCCTTCACTTCTGAGACGTCTATATACATGTCTTCTAGCTTTGCATAGGCTGCCTATGCTAGGCTGTGTACAGGCGAGGATTAGAGTGATGCCGACCCCTTTGTGTGTGTGGGCGCATGTGTGTGGGCTTTTGTGTGGGTGAGGGCGTGTATGTGGGCGTGTGTGTGTGTGTGTGGTGGGGGTTGAGACGGCTAGTTGGTGAGTGGAATCACAAGTAGGCATGGAGAGCACCGGAACATATTGCCCGAGAGGTTGGTGTGTAGGTTGTGGGGTTAGGTATACATGAGTGGTGGGTTAGGAACATGTGTTGTGGATTAGGAACGTGGGTGGTGGGTTAGGTACGTGGGTGGTGGATTAGGTAGTGGGTGGTGAATTAGGAACGTGGGTGGTGGATTAGGTACGTGGGTGGTGGGTTAGGTACGTGGGTGGTGGGTTAGGAACATGTGTGGTGGATTAGGAACGTGGGTGGTGGGTTAGGTACGTGGGTTGCGCAAAATGCACCAGACAATAAATATAGTGAATAATATAACATTATTAAATAAATGATACGCCATTAATTATTAACTACATTTCAATATAATCTTTGAATATATAGATGAAGGTATTTTAAAGAAATTGGAAACAAGGTTACAGAACTCTGTTAATAGAGACAATACAACAGGTTGACAGTCACCTCACAAACAACTGTTGCATGGAACACATTTAAAAACATAGTATAAACATATACTCATAGTGAATACAGGTGTTGTATGCAACATACGTGAAGTGAAAAGGAATACAAGTGTGGTATGGAACATACATAAAATAAAAAAAACACATGTATGGAACATACACAGAGTGATACAGAATACAAGGGTTGTATGGAACATACATAAATTGAAACAATCCAACCGATTTATGGAACTCACATTAAAAATACGTAAAATGAAACCATTTTATATACACGGAGCAAATTAGATTGCAGAATAACAAAATTTAAGTTACCAAGAGAGACAGAAGATACACTAGGTTTGTCATTATGTATTCCAAGGGAAGCTCTAAAACCCTAGGGGTCACGCAGCCAGGCTAGTGGGAAGTGATCCGGTTCGTTATGAGAGGTTAGCTCCAATTCCTTAGATCAAGAGGTTCACAATCATCATATTACCCTTCTTGAAGGGTTATCGTCGTTAATCGGGATGACGGTCACAATAACCGGTTTTTATGATCCATTCGGGTGTAGCGTTTTCCTATGCATGTAAACCATATAAAAACTCATGAGAATTATGAGACACATTACTAGGATAGCCTCTTTAAACTAGCAAGTGGGAGGACAAGAGGTCACAGGTTGCAGAAGATGTGGTGTAAAATAGATTAGGGGACGTGTTTTCTTACGCAATAGTTGATGAGTGGAATGACTTGCCGGAAGGTGTAGGTGTTGCGAGTGTTGCACACACATGCAAACACACACACAGGATGTTCCAGAGAGGGAATACAGAAACAAGGGGACACAACTGGAAGCTGAAGACTCAGATGAGTCAAAGGGATGTTAGGAAGCACTTCTTCAGCCATAGAGTAGTTAGGAAGTAGAATAGTCTAGCGAACGATATAGTGGAGGCGGGAACCATACATAGTTTTAAGACAAGGTAGCGGACAGCTACCTTGGACTCAACACATCGACTCCCGGTTGAGGGACTGATTACCTCAAACTCCTCATCTTCCATCTTTCTCTGCAATGGACTGAGGAAGCCACTGGCTGAGCGAAATGTTACCACACACTAGCCATTCGTTCTTGGTGTCCACACAAGTGTTTCTCTCTCTCTCTCTCTCTCTCTCTCTCTCTCTCTCTCTCTCAGTATTCAAGTCAGCTTTCCCTTGAGTCTTCGTGAGCTGCGACTTTCCTCAAGTTAAACTTTCTCTTAGTCGCAATATGTTTCACTTATTGATTCCCGTTCACCTGTGCCTTGAGGCTATAGTGTATGAGTGGTTGCTTTTACGCCCACAATATTGTATAACGCATGCGTGGGTGCACATAAATGTATGCATGTACACGAGTTCCAGCGTGGTTGAACACGTGTGCGTGGGTGAACACGTATGTGTTGGTGAACGTGTGTGCGTGGGTGAACACGTGTACGCGTAGGGGTGAACGTGTACGCGTAGGGGTGAACGTGTACGCGTAGGGGTGAACGTGTACGCGTAGGGGTGAACGTGTACGCGTAGGGGTGAACGTGTACGCGTAGGGGTGAACGTGTACGCGTAGGGGTGAACACGTGTACGCGTAGGGGTGAACACGTGTACGCGTAGGGGTGAACACGTACGCGTAGGGGTGAACACGTATACGTGTAGGGGTGAACACGTGTACGCGTAGGGGTGAACACGTGTACGCGTAGGGGTGAACACGTACGCGTAGGGGTGAACACGTGTGTGCGCGTGGGTGAACACGTAGAGCTGAACTTTTCTCCAGGCTGAGGGACTGACAAGATACCCAACTGTTACACATGTGTCTCATGAATGAAGGATTGCGCTGTTCCACGTATCTTTATCATGCATTGTGGGTTCGTTGCCTCCTATGGCTGGCCCTGTTGTGATGGGAATCTATGGGGAAGGCAGATAGCAGGGAACTTTGAAAGTCCACAAGACGCTGTTTTTCGAGGCTGTCTACTACCGAAGAGCTCAGGCATGTAGAGTGACTTTCTTTGTACTTAACAATATTTTATAAAATGTAAATCACAAATTTGCAAAGAAATAAAAATTTGAATTTTGAATACTGAGGACTATTTGTTATTTAGAATAGACTAAAGCAATCGTTAAGAAAGGAAAAGCTAACTCCAATTAATTGGATCAACAGCCCTTCGCCACTCATTACACCTCATCCCTTTGAAATGCTCAGCCAGATGTATGAAGAAATGTTTTTCTTTGTTTATACCCAAAAAATAGTAAAGGAACAGGAGGTGTGTGTGCGTCTTGTACAGCGCGCTCCAACTTCTCCAGAGAAAAATCATTAGCTGACGTATTTTTGTGTTATGAGTTTCTGGGAATGGTGGTTAATTGTGATTACGTGTCAGCAATGTTTATTGATGAAAATAAAGATACTGGTAGCAAAGAACCGTTTCGCTATGATGATTCATTTAAGGTTGAGTAATAAAATGATTCATTGTTTCCACTGTCTTTATTTATACTTGTGGGCTTATGTTATTGTTTACTGCTCTTAATCTACCAAATGATCGAGCTGAAAATAAAGATGAAATGGAATATGTGCGGAAATTTGTCTCCAATATTGATGATGTCCAGAAAACTATTATCTGTATCAATAAGTTCAGTGCTGCGCCTTACTCACATATAATGAAATAATTGATGGCAAGATAAAGCTTTAACTGCAGGTGATGTATCCAGGCTCTCCCATATTAACCTGGGAGTCCTGGTAGAACCAGGGTTCAGCCATGTCATGTTGTCACCATGTGGAATGGATGACTATCAAATCAGTTATGAGTGTTTCTTCAAATCACTTTACATTAACCTTATTACATGTTGGGTCACTTCTAGCATTGAAATTAATGATACGGATATTAGTTTTTTTTTTTTTTGTTTTTTTTTTTGGGGGGGGAGGACATCATCAATAATGGAGAGAGTTTTCTGCCCATATTCCATATCGTCCTTATTTTCTAATCTTTTGTTTTTTACCTCCATGTCGATTTGAATGCAATTGACTAGGCATTATTATACCTTTGTGTTACGTTTGCAAATGTAAATAAAAAATAGATAAAAAGTATTATTTTCCCAAGATGTGAGGAGCTCTGACGTTCTCTAATGAAAAAATCTTGACATTTATGCGGAGAAATTACAGACAATAAGACGGCGACAGTTGCATTTATCCAGACAGTGGTGCAGTTTGGCGACCTAGCTCACCGTTTTCTCTTATTGATTATTTATAAAATAGTATTAAATTTGAGTTAATTCCTTATTTGTTGAGATATTCTGGTGTAAGTACACTCCTGCTGGTATGAGAGTTGTCACAGTTGTTGTTTGGTGATGACTGTGCTACTGGGAGATTAAAAAGAGAAGCTGCAGAAATTAGTGCAGGAATTTGGATGTGTGTGTGTAAGAGAAATAATGAGAAAGTAAATATAGAAAAACAAATATTAGGTAAGTAGAAATATAGGTAATGAAACATTAAAAGTTAGATGTGTCTATGAAGATTAAGGTAATTCACAGATAATGAAAAAAACATTAAAAGTATTAGCGAGTCTGTTGAAAGAAAAATTTGTCAATGGATGTCAAAAAACGGGAGGAGATAGTACTAACCCTTTATATAGGTGTGAGGCTTCAGGCATGATCTTTGAATGTTGTAGTGAGGAGAAAGAGGCAGACAATATACAGTGAAGAAATTAGAAGACAGCGTGGCTCTCCAAAGGTATATAATCTAGGGGTTGCTAAAATGGTTTGGTTACTTAGAGAGGAAGGGGCGAGCCTTTGCATTTCTCCAGTCCCTTGATGTGCTGTGGCAGGTGGTAGTTCCGTGCTGCTGTTGCATACTACAAGACGGGCCCGACATATGTTGTATAAAAGTTTGTGATTAATTTTTTGTTGATAATATGGGATGGATAGAATAATAGTGCGATGGAGGTTTTACGTGGTAGTGGCTTGAGCATCCAGTAAACTTGAGAACGTGTAAGACCGAAGTGCAAGTATTTTTTTGGGGTGGGGTTAGAAAGGATTTGTCGTACTGTTGGAGTGCGAGCCTGGTAATATCAATGAAGAAGTTCTCTATTTGGGAAGTATCGAACCCGCACTTTGATAGATGGGTGAGGATGTCCCACATCGGTGGCTGACTGGATGGTGAGGCTCTTGCACTTCTGAAACGACAGAGAATGAGTGATGGTGAATATATTTTTTTTGTCTCTGGGTGACCTTGCCTTGGTTGGAAAGGCCAGATGTAAAAAAAAGCGAAGCCAATGTTAGCAGTGGAAAAGGCTATCGGCATTTTTTTTATTGAATGCATGTGGAACTGTTTTGAGATTGGTGCTTCAATATTCCAAATGCTAGATTGAGTTTGATGACATTGTTAGCGTCCGGTGTGTCGCTGAAAACATGAATTCCTGAAACAAACGACTGAGGCTATGCGTTTTTAAATTCAGTTACCAAATACCGCCATCTACCGTAAACGAGCTCCTAAAATGTGTAAACGAGCTACTGAAATGTGTAAGCAAACTTCTGAAACTTGTGAACGAGCTTCTGAAATTTGTTAGCGATCTCCTGAAATTTGTAACCGAGCTTCTGAAATGGACAAACGATCCATTGCAGTGCGTAAACAAATTAGTGAAATGTGTAAACTAGCTCTTGAAATGTGTAAATGTTGCTGAATGCTATACAGGTTCTCGAATCTAAATTAAGCTAGATTAACCCTAATCAAATAACTGTGAAAAGTCTTAAATTAATTGGATGGAGGTCTTGAAGCCATCAAAGTCTTAATGCCAGCAGTGGTGTTGAAGGTGAGGGAGGGAGATAGAAGTGGAAGGGGGCGATAGAGGAGGAGAAGTAAGGAAAAAAGGAGGTAGTAGTGAGGGAGGTCAGGTAAAGATGTTGGAGGTGGTAGGGTAGGGAGGGAGGGCAGTTAACACTGGTGAGAACGTGGGTAGTTAGCAATGTATAGGTGTTCAGTTAACTGGAGAAAATCAATTAAGAATGGAGTAGAAGCTCGTTAGGTGAGTCAACGAAGAGGTCTCAAGAGAGAGTCTGGTAGATTCATTAATTATGACGCCTTTGGAAGGCTGGGGAGACAAATGATGGATGGGGAGGTGAACTAAATACTCGTGTGGATCAAGGGTGACAAAGCTAAAGCTTGGAAGGGAATCGAGAATAGAGAGGTTAAAAACGTATCGGGAGAAACGGATAATGGAAGGGATGATTAATTTGGAGGGGATAGAAAAAGAATAGAATGACAGGCGAGTTAAGAGAATAGAGATAAGAGGCGAATTGAGAAGTAGAGAAGAAGGAAGAGTGGAAAGGTAAGCGTTAGAATTTAGTGAAGACGTAACCGGGGCAGTGATCCCCAATCTTTCCTTGTCTCATCAGCACTTCAATATATACTTTCCATATTTGTTAAAAGGGTGAAGGGGTAAGTCAGTGGAAGGCCTCGGTCAGATGTCCAAAAGCTCCAGCTGCGGGTCATCATATGACTAAGACCCCCGTCATGAAACACTTGTCCTGTTTCCTGACAAAACTTACCTAACCTAATCAGCACTCCATAATGGGTGCAGGGAGCATCTGCAGTCTACTTTATTGAGAGAGCAACGACCTGCTGTGTTGAAGCAGCACATCCTTACCCTGTACATAACCAGCGTATTGACTCACGAAATCGTAATAACACGATTTCAAACAAATCACGGAACGGGTGGGATTTGAACCCATGGCGAGTGAGTCCTAAAAACGCACTTGCCACGCGTTCAAACTCCAAACGTTCCTGTCCGGCGTATTGTTTCCAACGAATTAAGCGGCTGCTTTACTCGACCCAAGGGCAAGTGTGATCCTTGCTCTTCACTCAGTAGAGTCAGCTTTGGAAATAAGCGCTCGGATCAGCATGGGCTGTGTTGAGGAGGAGGCTTTATCAGCGACGTTATGCGTCCCTCGGTTTTAATAGCCGCTCATTTTTTTCCTTAAAATGCTATTGTAAAAGCAGTCTTGATAATTATGATAATTTACATTTTTTTAAAGGCTATTTCAAGCGTCCCACAAAAATAATATATTTTGGCTAGAAATCCATTATCTTAGTCAAAGTGCGTAATCTTAAGGGTCTTAATTTACCTTATAACAAATGCAATCTCAAATCCATTCATACAACTGTCATTATATATTGACTTTTTATTAGAACGCCTTACACATATAGAAATGATGGGAGATTAAATAAATCTTAAATTCTGTAACTTAATCTAAGTTATACAACCTAAGTTGTAGAACATAACCTGGAGTTATGTAATTGAGAGATGGTGTTTGTTGTGTGTGACATTGATCACGAGGAGCACATATTGTAGCTCAATCTAATTAAATCTTCCTATTAAGAGCCTCACCGTTGCAATTAACAACTTGCAACCCTTGAGGTAGGCAGCAGCAGGTCAAGGTTTCAGTAGTGGTAGATGTTTCCATCCTTGAGGCAGGCAGCAGCAGGTCAAGGTTTCAGTAGTGGTAGATGTTTCCATCCTTGAGGCAGGCAGCAGCAGGTCAAGGTTTCTGTAGTGGTAGATGTGTCCATCCTTGAGGTAGGCAGCAGCAGGTCAAGGAGGCTTCAGCAGTGGTGGTTAAATTTACACACTTTAAGCAGGGGAAAACCTTCATTTTACGACGTTTCACCCACAGTGGGACTCAGCACCCACAGTAGGTAACTGGTTTAGTTTATGGGGGTTTAAAACCTATCTATTACACGAGGATCACTAAGGTTGCATGTAACCTCTTCACCAGTCAAGATATACTTTTACCCTCAAATAGAGATTAAAGGAAGTTCTCAGTGTATATACACTGTGAGACATACACGTCTGAGTGTATATACACTGAGACATACACCTCTGAGTGTATATATACTGTGAGATATACACCTCTGAGTGTATATACACTGTGAGACATACACCTCTGAGTGTATATATTCTGTGAGACATGAACCTCTGAGTGTATATATTCTGTGAGACATGCACCTCTGAGTGTATATATTCTGTGAGACATGCACCTCTGAGATTAGATACGCTGGGACATCCACATCTCAGTGTGAATATCCTGTAGAAGGAACTATCTTAAAACACACACACACACACACACGCACACGCACACACGCGCACACACACACACACATACACACACACCTGAGGAGAATCACATCGGAAGAGGACCAAGCAGGACTTCAAACAGACCTGGACAAGCTTGACATCTGGTCTAGCAACTGGCTTCTCGAATTCTATCCCACCAAATGCAAAGTCATGAAGATCGGAGAAGGGCAAAGAAGACCGCTGACAGAGTACAGGCTAGGCGGACAAAGGCTACAAACCTCGGCAAAGGAGAAAGACCTTAGGGTGAGTATAACGACAAGCACGTCTCCGGAGGCACACATCAACCAGATAACTGCGGCAGCATATGGGCGACTGGCAAACCTAAGATTAGCGTTCCGTTACCTTAACAAGGAATCGTTCAAGACACTGTACACCGTGTACGTCAGGCTCATACTAGAATATGCAGCACCAGTCTGGAACCCACACCTGGTCAAGCACGTAAAGAAACTAGAGAAAGTGCAAAGGTTTGCGACAAGGCTAGTTCCACAACTCAGGGGTCTGTCCTATGAAGAAAGGTTGAGGGAAATAGGACTAACAACACTTGAGGAAAGAAGGGTCAGAGGAGACATGATAATGACATACAAAATACTGCGGGGAATCGACAAGGTAGACAGTGACAGGATGTTCCAGAGAGGGAACACAGAAAATACTGCGGGGAATCGACAAGGTAGACAGGGACAGGATGTTCCAGAGAGGGAACACAGAAAGAAGGGGACACAACTGGAAGCTGAAGACTCAGATGAGTCAAAGGGATGTTAGGAAGCATTTCTTCAGCCACAGAGTAGTCAGGAAGTGGAATAGTCTAGAGAAAGATATAGTGGAGGCAGGAACCATACATAGTTTTAAGACGAGGTATGATAAAGCTCATGGAGCAGGGAGAGCAGAGACCCAGTAGTGGACAGCGAAGAGGCGGGGCCAGGAGCTGAGTCTCGACCCCTGCAACCACAATTAGGTGAGTACACAAACGTGCACATGTACACTGAGGGTTCATGAACCTCCCGCAGAGTGATACATAGCCCAAATATACATCCTAATATTGCAAATGTGTCCATTTACATAAACTGTCTGCCGTTATACATGTACATTCTTACATTAATACACTGAGGAGCTGATAAGTAAGGCACATGTGCAACACTTGAGTGCCTTTACTGCTGAAATGCTTCGCCTGCGCTGCAGGCTTCTAAAGTCAAATGTAGGCGAATATAATATTATATTCGCCTACTTGGAGAAAGTAAAAGTAGTAGTTTTGAGGTGGTCAGTCCCTCAGCCTGAAGGACTGATTACCTCAAAAAAAATTCTACTGTCTCCAAGTGTTGTATTCGACTGGAGAAGCCTGCTTCGCAGGCGCACCATTTCGCCAATGTAGCTACCCAAGTATTGTACATGTGTCCTTTTCATTAATTTCTAGATACTGCGCACTTTCAGTAATATAATACTCATATGTGTCATGCTCATTAATACCACACAGGGAGACAGAAACTCAGAAGATTAATTGATCTGAATATTTCTATCCTCCTTTTGGGATCCTCTTTAGCAGATGCCCTAAAGGGTCGAAATATCCACATCAGTTACTCTCCTGAGTTTCTGTCTCCACGTGAGTTATTAATGAGCAATGACAGGTGTTCATTACATAGGTCAGGTTACGAGATGTGACCCGTTGATTGCATCAGGTCTCCACTGCTCCTCTGACACGGTCAGGTTCGGAATTGCTTTCATCTGGTAAACTACAATAATATATTGTCTCGTGTCTCCAGTATGTCTGATGAAGCATTTAAGCTGAACTGCATCAACAATTTCTGAACATATATCACACCTTTAGTGTTCACGTCTCTAGCAGTCCCACCCGTAAATGCCAAGTCATAATCTTTGCAACGTATTTATACGATCGTATCGTATTGCAGTTTATGAAGAGATAAATCCGTAATACGTGATGGAAGCTTGACCATTCAACCGCAGCCAGCGGCCCCGTGACTCTAGACGCTGGTTGTTGGTAATGGAAATTGAGTCTTGGGTAGACCACAACAATAGGAAAAATTGAGGATTAATGGGTTTTTCTTTCAGCTTGATATCGATTTTAATTATAATAATAATAATGTTGGTAGAATTACCGACAATATGTTACGTAAAAGGACGCAAGTGCAACTAATGTGACATTTTATTGTGACAACGTTAAAAGAATTATAATTTCCTTGGCAACTGAAGATCTAAAGAGCTATATTACCACCTTATATATATATAGATATATATATATATATATATATATATATATATATATATATATATATATATATATATATATATATATATATATAAGGCAGTAGTAGAGCTAAAAATAAATATATTCCGAGAGCATGAGGCCCACGACCCACTTGTTGATTGATTATACTGACAGGTGGTGGCAGGTGAGAGGGAGGGAGAGAGGGATAAGAGTAAGGGGGAAAGGAAATGGAGGGTGTATGTGTATTGGAGAGAGATTGAGACAAGAAAGTGCAAGAGAGGGGGGATTGAAAGGTAAGATGTGAAGGGAGTGGTTATAAGAGGAAGTATAAGGAAGGGAGACTAAAGGTGCAAGGGCGTGTTGTCTTAGTTAATACATAGCTAGGTGAGTCAGGTGAGGCGTGTTGCTTCTCTCTTCAGTGGAGGTTGAGAAGTAATCTTGGGAATAGTAGCTGTGAATCGACCCCTGCAATCACATATAGGTAAGCACACACATATACACAGTGGAGGCAGGTTCCATACATAGCTTTAAGAAGAGGTATGGTAAAGCTCATGGAGCAGGAAGAGTGACCTAGTAGCGGTCAGTGACGAGGCGGGGCCAGGAGCTGTGACTCGACCCCTGCAACCACAACTAGGTGAGTACACACACACACACACACACACACACACACACACACACACACCGATGGCATGGTGGCTAGCGCTCTTGCTTCACGCACGGAGGGCCCGGGTTCAATTCCCGGCGGGGCCGAAACATTTCGAAGTGTTTCGTTACACACACACACACACATACACATACATACAACAGGCCTAGTGTCTAATCGACATGTGCCTAGGACAAAATGGTAACTAACATACACACACACACACACGCACACGCATACGCATACGTACACGCATACGCACACACACACACAACACTGCCAGTGTATTAAAGCCAACCTGACACCACACAACCCACCCACTACAACCAAGGAAGAGCGAAAGGAAAATCTGGCTTATTTCCATTAGGGTCCTTTGATCCTCTTCCCCAGAATGCGATCCACAACAGTCGGCTAAAACCCAGAGGCAACAGGTGCAAAGATACGTGTTCAACGTTTCTACATGCTCAGGGATCGAACTCAGCTCCTTCAGATGTGATCCGAAGGAGTTACCACCAAAGCCACGACGATGAAAGGAATACTTAGAGAAACAAAGAATCTAAAGGTAATGTTTACACCGAATGCCAAGAAATAAGATGGATTGTAAGGATCTATAGAAAATAGTATTGAGAGACTTGAAAAAAAAAGGATTGAGATCGAGGAGAAACTAAATTAAAGACAGGAAATAGGAGAGCAAATGATGGAAGATGGAATGAGAATTAACCTCAGAAGGAAATATATATGACAATTAAAGATACAGTCTCAAGATCATACGTACAGTGCACTAGGCTGTAAGGTAGTAGAGGCAAGCAAAGTATCACAAACAGGTTCAAGAATAGCCATGTTGAGTTCCTGGATGCAAGTAGTGGGTTAAAGTTGGTTAATATGGGTACAAAAAAAGTAGGGTCACGCGCTGTGAGTACAAGGTGTGTCTTACCGAATAGACTATCTTTATGTCTTGTGATCATCCCCTCTATCATATCGTAGACTATGTCTTATGACCTCCTCTATGCTACAGTAGATTATCTTTAAGTCTTGTGAGCTTCCTCTCTATCATACTGTAAACTATCTTTGTGTCTTGTGGCTTTGCCCTCTTTGCTACGGCATATTATACGATGGCCTCCAAATTTATCTACCAATGCACTGCCTAGGATATGTACTGTATTTATAAAACATAGAGGATGAAAACTTATATTAAGTATGTACATCAGAAAATCAATACAGTGGAAGACAGTTGTTATACGTGTCTGGCTTGTGTATTTACGAACACCATTTAGAATTCAAGAGGATTATCCATCAACATATCAGATTAGAAGTCTGACGCAGATAGTTAATACTAAGCCGAGGATTAAGAGGTTATACAGCGACTTTAGTTCTGGATGTGTTTGATGTATGTTAAATGAATTAATTATAATGCAAGATGACAGTATTAATACTCAACTTTTGGGTGACTGTACATTATTATCAGATATGTGTAAATGTATAACATGAACGTAATCCCTGTTAGATCATTTTTTTTACAAAGTTAATAAATAAATAAATAAATTGAACAGTTTAAGAGGAGAAAGGGCGACACACAGGCTTTGTTTACTCGGAGACACTCACTAGGTGAGTACAAATATGGAAGTGCGTCTGTCTGGCGCTCAGTACACGGAGGATCGAGCCTCCACCACCACTTCTTGCGATGAATGACACACAAGGGTTTAGCGATTAACGTGAATTATTTACAATTGACGTGTTTGTTCGTGGTGGATGTTAAAGAGATGCTGTGATGTGTGATAACGCCACACAGTATATACTGTGATGTGTTAACACCACACAGTATATACTGTGATGTGTTAACACCACACAGTATATACTGTGATGTGTTAACACCACACAGTATAGACTGTGTTGTTAACACTATATAGCATATACTTTCCTTGAAGGAAGGGGGAGGACGGTACCTTCATGCTGGTGAAGTACTTGTCATATCAAGTGCCAGCTGGCCTTCCCTTCCATTCCTTGGATCAACGCTTATTGCTTTCCGTTTTTCCAAGCGCTGTATGACCCATACGGGCTTAACGTTTCCAAATGATTATCCTAGTAACACGGCCACTCACACCGAGCGTAACCTGATAGTAAGCTAGGCTATCTCACAGCTTCAGGCGTCGCCTTTACACGCAAGGAACTGCCAATCCCTCCCTCCTTCCTTCTCTTCCTCTCTCCTTCTCTCCCTCACTCCTTCTCTTCCTCCCTCCTTCTCTCCCTCTCTCCCAGCCGCTGCAACATACGCAATCCCATGACACTGCTGCTTGTGATCTCCTGACCTGGTAATAAGGGACTCATTAAAGTCACAAGGGACGAGTCTGATAGTGAAAAAAATGTGAAGGAGACGTTTCCCAAGTATCCGCCAGAGGGAAATAAGTAATTGGGGTAATGGACGAAGATGGCAAGAATTGTAATAGACTGGTGATTGATAGTTGATGAGGGAGCCAGTATTGAGTCACACTCTTAAACATATGCGTGATGTTTACATGTGATTACACTCCATGGACAGAGGAAAGTCAGTCTCATATATATATATATATATATATATATATATATATATATATATATATATATATATATATATATATATATATAATTTTCTCTCTCTCACACACACATAATTTACTCTTATGGTCGCCAAAAAGCCATCGATAACAATAATGCGGTCACCAAACACTGAACTAATGTTGGTAAAATCGAGTGCGAGAGAGAGAGAATGTGTGTGTGTGTGTGTAATTATTTATTTGTAATTACCTATATGTAATTACATTAGCAGAGTTATGTATTGAAACTTTCACTGGTTGTTACACTTACTGCCGCATCTTTCAACTCATTCCATTCATCAACCACTTTCTTGGATCATTCCATTCATCAACCACTTTCTTGGATCATTCCATTCATCAACCACTTTCTTGGATCATACCATTCATCAACCACTTTCTTGGATCATACCATTCATCAACCACTTTCTTGGATCATTCCATTCATCAACCACTTTCTTGGATCATTCCATTCATCAACCACTTTCTTGGATCATTCCATTCATCAACCACTTTCTTGGATCATTCCATTCATCAACCACTTTCTTGGATCATTCCATTCATCAACCACTTTCTTGGATCATACCATTCATCAACCACTTTCTTGGATCATTCCATTCATCAACCACTTTCTTGGATCATTCCATTCATCAACCACTTTCTTGGATCATTCCATTCATCAACCACTTTCTTGGATCATTCCATTCATCAACCACTTTCTTGGATCATTCCATTCATCAACCACTTTCTTGGATCATTCCATTCATCAACCACTTTCTTGGATCATTCCATTCATCAACCACTTTCTTGGATCATACCATTCATCAACCACTTTCTTGGATCATTCCATTCATCAACCACTTTCTTGGATCATTCCATTCATCAACCACTTTCTTGGATCATTCCATTCATCAACCACTTTCTTGGATCATTCCATTCATCAACCACTTTCTTGGATCATTCCATTCATCAACCACTTTCTTGGATCATTCCATTCATCAACCACTTTCTTGGATCATACCATTCATCAACCACTTTCTTGGATCATTCCATTCATCAACCACTTTCTTGGATCGTACCATTCATCAACCACTTTCTTGGATTATTCCATTCATCAACCACTTTCTTGGATCATTCCATTCATCAACCACTTTCTTGGATCATTCCATTCATCAACCACTTTCTTGGATCATACCATTCATCAACCACTTTCTTGGATTATTCCATTCATCAACCACTTTCTTGGATCATACCATTCATCAACCACTTTCTTGGATTATTCCATTCATCAACCACTTTCTTGGATCATACCATTCATCAACCACTTTCTTGGATCATACCATTCATCAACCACTTTCTTGGATCATTCCATTCATCAACCACTTTCTTGGATCATTCCATTCATCAACCACTTTCTTGGATCATACCATTCATCAACCACTTTCTTGGATCATTCCATTCATCAACCACTTTCTTGGATCATACCATTCATCAACCACTTTCTTGGATCATACCATTCATCAACCACTTTCTTGGATCATACCATTCATCAACCACTTTCTTGGATCATACCATTCATCAACCACTTTCTTGGATCATTCCATTCATCAACCACTTTCTTGGATCATTCCATTCATCAACCACTTTCTTGGATCATACCATTCATCAACCACTTTCTTGGATCATACCATTCATCAACCACTTTCTTGGATCATACCATTCATCAACCACTTTCTTGGATCATACCATTCATCAACCACTTTCTTGGATCATTCCATTCATCAACCACTTTCTTGGATCATTCCATTCATCAACCACTTTCTTGGATCATACCATTCATCAACCACTTTCTTGGATCATACCATTCATCAACCACTTTCTTGGATCATTCCATTCATCAACCACTTTCTTGGATCATTCCATTCATCAACCACTTTCTTGGATCATTCCATTCATCAACCACTTTCTTGGATCATACCATTCATCAACCACTTTCTTGGATCATACCATTCATCAACCACTTTCTTGGATCATACCATTCATCAACCACTTTCTTGGATCATTCCATTCATCAACCACTTTCTTGACAAATTATATTTTTCTGTTCCTTCCGCTCCGTTTTTCCCTCAGTTTGCAGCTGTGGCTTCTTGTTATCTATTCCTTTACTGTATATCTCTATATTTCCCTTTACTGGTGGTTATCGTGTCTTCTCTCCGCTATCATCCACCCTGGCTATCCTTAATGTGTTTTTCTAGCATTTCTTTTTAGCTCTATGAGTCATTTTTTTGTCTCTTGTTTTTTGGGGATTTTTCTCACTTACCCATGTGTTTGTTTTGTGTGTTGACACTCTCAACCGCTACATATGGCAGTTTTTGTCTAATGTATGTTGTCAACTACTTTTTCAGCATTTCTCTGCTTATGTATCTTGATTTTTTTTAATTCGCCTATGTAGAATGCGTGTTTTACACACACACACACACACACACACACACACACACACACACACACACACACACACACACACACACACACACACACACACACACACACACACACACACACACACACACACACACACACACACACACACACACACACACACATTAGGTCGCAGAGGAAATTAAATTTTGGTAACCTGATACTGGAAGTTACACGTGGAGAAGCGTATAGAGGTCATTTTGCATTAACGTGTACGTAACGCGAGTTTGTGAACGTGCATGTGACGTGTTTTTATACACGTGAGGTGTGAACGTCCACATGACGTGTTTGTGAACGTGCATGTGACGTGTTTCGTGAACATCCACGTGATGTGTTTTTGTGAACATCCACGTGACGTGTTTTGTGAACATCCACGTGACGTGTTTTGTGAACATTCACGTGACGTGTTTTGTGAACATCCACGTGACGTGTTTTTGTGAACATCCACATGACGTGTTTGTGAACATCCACGTGACATGTTTGTGAACATCCACGTGACATGTTTGTGAACATCCACGTGACATGTTTGTGAACATACACGTGACATGTTTGTGAACATCCACGTGACGTTTGTGAACATACACGTGACATGTTTGTGAACATCTGCGTGACATGTTTGTGAACATACACGTGACATGTTTGTGAACATCTACGTGACATGTTTGTGAACATACACGTGACATGTTTGTGAACATACACGTGACATTTTTGTGAACATCTACGTGACATGTTTGTGAACATCCACGTGACATGTTTGTGACAGCCTCCGTCACTAACCCAGCATCATTTTAATACATCAATTTTTGAACGTTTCTGAAGTCTTTTTTGTTTTGAAACAACAACGACAAAATTAACTTTTGACGCTAAATACCCTGGGTACCTAGTACAACAAATCCAAAAATATCATCAGAGATCTCAAAAAAAAAACACTGTAGTTTCACTATAGAAAAAAACGTTTGTTTTATTTTTTCAAGGTAGGTATAATGTTTATCAGGAAACAGGACAGATGTTTCCTGACGCGGGTCTTAGTCATATGATGACCCACAGCTGGAGCTTTTGGTCATCTGACTGAGGCCTTCCGCTGGCTTACCGTTCCACATCTTTAAAAATCATGGTTATAATTTTATTTTCACGACGAGGCTAAAGTCGAACATAAATTTCCAAGGTTAAAAATTTCCTCCCAGCAGAAGTATATTATAGCCCGGAGGAGGACTAGGCTTGCCTTGCTTTGCCAAGTTTTATAACAGAAATGTCAATCATTATTATTATATACGAGTAATAATACAAAAATGGTTATAATCATAACCTTGGTCAGATGACCTAAAGGTCCAGCTGTGGGTCAACACATGACCCACGTCAGGAAACACTTGTTCTGTTTCCCGACAAACATACCTACCTACCTATTATTATGTATTAAATGATATTATGTATCTGTCGATGTTATGGTAATATTTATATTATAGAAAAATAACCACAGTGAAAATAGGAAATAAAACCTGAGCGTTTTCATGTCCTTACATACATATCTTCAGAGGATATGTGTGCAAGCACATTTTTACTGTGATATTTTTTTCACATTTGCAGTCACGCGTTTTATTGTGATTTCTTCCATATTAATATTATGTGCCTATCATTTATATTCATCTTGTTAAGGGAACCCAGACTGAATTGGTCTATTTTTGTTTTCCTATCGCATGATTTCATTAAAGGTATCCTCTCTCTAATATTAACCATGAGGTATAATTGGTTTTCCAGATTTGTCAGTCATGGCGGAAGACGGCGACGGGGCCTTGGCTGCCCTGATTGCATGTAACAGGAACAGCAGCAGTAGTAACAACAGTAGCACCAGTAGCAGCAGCATTCAGGTCATCATGTTCCACTGTGGCTCGCACGAGTGTATCCGTCAGGAGTTTCGTTGTAACGGTGTTCCTGACTGTGCTGACGGCAGCGATGAAGCTGTCAGAGAGTGCGGTAAGTACTGTAAACATCAGGTTTATTTTTACCTTGAACTAAGACCTTCCAACGGCAAAGCGACTATGGCATTATCACTAGGACGATGATTTTGTGGTCTTCATGTTGCCTCACTCTTCTTGATGGGTCCTCGCCATAATTTATTGTAGCTAGATATATGTTAGTGTATTGAGACCTACATTTTTGGGGCCCTGAAGCTTGAACTGTTATGGGGTCACCTTCGCAACCATTAAAGGCTAGCCAACATGATACTTTAATAACTTCTTAATTTTTATTTTAACTTATTTTATATTGAATTACACAATATTATTATTATTATTATTATTATTATTATTATTATTATTATTATTATTATTATTATTATTATTATTATTATTATTATTATATTAGTATTAGTATTAGTATTATTTAAAAAAACCTTCTCATACAGTAGATCCAAATTTTTTTAAGTAATGTGGACTAAAGTCGCTTCTGGGCCCCTCCAGGATTAGGGGCCCTGAAGTTGAAGCTTCATTAGTTTCATAATAGATCCTCCCCTGAGAGAGGTATATGTGAGAGTAGCGAGATATATGTTAGTGTAGCGAGGTATATGTGAGAGTAGCGAGATATATGTTATTGTAGCGAGATTTATGTTATTGTAGCGAGATATATGTTATTGTAGCGAGATATATGTTATTGTAGCGAGATATATGTTATTGTAGCGAGATATATGTTAGTGTAGAGAGATATATGTTAGTATTAACATGTTATCGGTTAAATCTAGTTAACTGACTTTAATCAGGCTTAATATAAACGAAATTGTATGCTTGAGAGAGAGAGAGAGAGAGAGAGATAAAGGATGAGAGAGGGAGAGAGAAAGAGAGAGACGTCACCAAGTTAAAGTTAGAATACATATTATATGTGTATCCATTACAGCTGAGCTGCAGCGTACGGTAAATAATTTACATCATCTGTTATTTTTGTAAAGCAATACAGACAGACAACTGACTCAGTCAATAAAAATGTTCGCCTACCAGCAGTCAACCAGAGGATATTTACTTTTTATATAACTGTCTTTTATTTTCTAAGTAGAGTAAAGGTCTGGTGTATACTGGGAGTATTATGCAGGTCTCTGGTGTATACTGGGAGTATTATACAGGTCTCTGGTGTATACTGGGAGTATTATAAAGGTCTCTGGTGTATACTGGGAGTATTATACAGGTCTCTGGTGTATACTGGGAGTATTATACAGGTCTCTGGTGTATACTGGGAGTATTATACAGGTCTCTGGTGTATACTGGGAGTATTATACAGGTCTCTGGTGTATACTGGTAGTATTATACAGGTCTCTGGTGTATACTGGGAGTATTATACAGGTCTCTGATGTATACTGTGAGTATTATACAGGTCTCTGATGTATACTGGGAGTATTATACAGGTCTCTGGGTATACTGGGAGTATTATACAGGTCTCTGGTGTATACTGGGAGTATTTTACAGGTCTCTGGTGTATACTGGGAGTATTATACAGGTCTCTGATGTATACTGGGAGTATTATACAGGTCTCTGGTGTATATTGGGAGTATTATACAGGTCTCTGATGTATACTGGGAGTATTATACAGGTCTCTGGTGTATACTGGGAGTATTATACAGGTCTGATGTATACTGAGAGTATTATACAGGTCTCTGGTGTATACTGGGAGTATTATACAGGTCTCTGGTGTATACTGGGAGTATTATACAGGTCTTTGGTGTATACTGGGAGTATTATACAGGTCTCTGGTGTATACTGGGAGTATTATACAGGTCTCTAGTGAATACTGGGAGTATTATACAGGTCTCTGGTGTATAGTGGGAGTATTATACAGGTCTCTGGTGTATAGTGGGAGTATTATACAGGTCTCTGATGTATACTGGGAGTATTATACAGGTCTCTGGTGTATACTGGGAGTATTATACAGGTCTCTGGTGTATACTGGGAGTATTATACAGGTCTCTGATGTATAGTGGGAGTATTATACAGGTCTCTGGTGTATGTTAGAAGTATTTAACAGGTTTGGTGTATGTTGGGAGTATTATACAGGTCTCTGGTGTATAGTAGGAGTATTATACAGGTCTCTGGTGTATAGTAGAAGTATTTTACAGGTCTCTGGTGTATATTGGGAGTATTATACAGGTCTCTGATGTATGCTGGGAGTATTATACAGGTCTCTGGTGTATGTTAGAAGTATTTCACAGGTCTGGTGTATGTTGGGAGTATTATACAGGTCTCTGGTGTATGATGGAAGTGTCATACAGGTTTCTGGTGTATGTTGGAAGTCATATATGTCTCTGGTGTATGTTGAAATTATCATACAGGTCTCTGGTGTATGTTCATACAAGTCTCTGGGTCAATTGATATTTAATTCCTATTTATTTCTGGCGATACAGCTATTGACTAAGTGAGGGTGAAGGAGTTTCTTTGTTCTCTTTCGATACGAGAAGGTCCGTGCGCTAAAAATAATCTGTAAAAAATAGCGTATACGATAGTAATAACGCCACGAAAAATGTAAGACTCGATCCCGAGAGCTAGAGGTTAACACCCCCTACCTCCCACGCTCAAAGAGGTTATTGCACATACCTAACAATTTTTTTACAGGACACACAATTCAATTTTAATCTGACCTATTGATGTCATTATATTTGATGCACAGTGAGCACTAGCCGGACATTCATTAAAAACAAAGTGAAAATTTAGTCACTCCTGTTTATACCGCCTCTTCACACTCTTAAGCAAAAAAAAAAATAATCGGGGGAAATTATGTCTAAAACGTGTATGAACCCCATCATATCTGGCCGTTGCTGCCGCGTGACTGGTGCGTTGGATATTGTACGCTGATGGATTGCCAGCTGAGAGGCCCTTCCTTCCTTCCTTACCCCCCTTCCTCCCTACACTTAAGTGCGCATTTTCGGAAATTCTACCTGGGAGGCACTTCCCACTTGCCATCTATATATATACCTATATATAGATGGTTTCCGGGGGTCGTCGCCCCCGCGGCTCGCTCTCATGGTTTATGGTATTCCATGCGGATATAGTTTTGTTTTATTTAATTGTTTGGAATTGCAAGTGATATAATGTGCTCACTTTATCTTATTATACAGTAGTTAGAGTCTTGGGGTGTACATGACGCTTAAATCATAATCTCGGGTAATACGTCACATGTTGAGAAAATGCGTATTTGGACAACGTCAGGTTGCTCTGAGTTCAAGGCATGACTTGAACCTCTATACACAGAGCGAAACGTTCTCCCAAATGTTGTCTGCAGCGTGTGTCTTCTATTCAGTATTGTTTTCAGTACGGTGTATAGATGCAGTAGGTCAGTTCCCTCAGAGCACTCCAGAACATGCAGCTGCGGTTCGTTAAGTTGGTATACAATCTAGAGGTTACTGGCTTTATTACGAATATTGCATCGTATATTTTAAAACGTGAGGAACAAAAACGCACAATACCGTGACTGGAACAATACTACTACTACTACTTGTACTACTATTTCCACTACCAGCATTACCTCTGCCACTACTTCTACACGTCCTTTTTTTCTCTCCCTTGGTACCGTCCCTGTCCCCCCTCGCCTATATATACTGGCTCCCTCACTCTCGTGTGTCAGTGTGACTTTGTAAATGGTCGAAGTCGGACCGAAACGTCGTCATAAGCTCCTCTCTCCTATGTGTGAGATATTTGTGTAGTGTTTTAAGATATGCTTTATATGCCTTTCGTAATGTGGTCTGCTGGTAGCGCTCAAATAACTACGACTTATTGTAAGCAAAGAAAATTATTGTCTTTCTGGTTTATTTGCGAAAAAAAATTAGGGTTCGTTAAATCTACGGTTTGCACCCAACACATTTGAATTACTTCTAAAATTGTGCGCTTGTTGGGTGTTTCGGGGGTCAACGCCCCCGCGGCCCAGTTCGAGACCAGATCTCGTGGTGGATCAGGGCATGGTCAACCAGGCTGTTACTGTTGGCAGCACTCAAATTGCTTGAGAAGAAGCCCTATGGTCACTGTCTTAATTGTCTTAATTTCTTAATTGTCCACTTATTGAAGAATATAGAGATAGACAGTATAATAACTTATGTGATATGTCAAGATATCTCATTAAAGAAAAGAAGATACTAGATATATTAAGCAAATTTTCTAAATTTGCTTGTAACAGATAAGTGAACTGTAGATATAAATCCAGCCGTACTCCTGTGAACCCGTTTGGAGCCTAGTTCCTAGGCCTACTTTGTATCCATATGCTCTTGCACTACCCTCCACAAGATGGATATGGGGTGAACAATAAACTAGCCACTTCAGTAGTAAAATTTAATCTTAAGAAGAAGCGTTGTGCTGACAGGTGTGAGGACAGGGATACGTGACAGAACACCAGTTCGGTCCCTCGCACTGTTAAGTCTGTCGATGGTCGAGCACAGCCAACAGCGACCTTACCCTCGCCTCGCCTCACAAAAAGCTAATTAATCTCTACTTCATGAGCCAAGCTCGCTGACACTGGTTTAACAACAAGAGGCACAGCATTGTTCGGGCCGACTCGACATTCGATTTCGTTATTTACGAGTTGGTAATGGGCGTTAAGGGAAGGAAATTATTGTGTGTCGGAGGCTAGTAACCTCCCTTGTGTTGTGATGACGCTGTGACTGGCTTCCTTCCTTCCAATATATATATATATATATATATATATATATATATATATATATATATATATATATATATATATATATATATATATATATATATATATATATATATATATATATATATATATATATATATATATATATATATATATATATATATATATATAAAGGGTTATATTTTATATTATGTCTCTCATGTAATTCGTGCCTAAAATATTTCACATTGAAATATAATTTCCATGAGTATATGTCTGTCATTTTTTCCCCCTGACTGATATGTAGATTCCATATTGCTCACTCGTACTGTAATTTGATGACCATCATGTAATCCGACTTTTTTAAATACAATATCGAGATATTTTTCTGATGGAATATTCAACGATATAAAACGTAGCATTGTCTAAATAATATTTTTTTTACTAGCGTATGATAATTGCAATTGTAAACAGTGTTGTTTTGATGGTGATTTGTGGGAAGTTAACGATTTGTAGTGGTAATTACGTTTGTCATGTGATTTGAAGTCACTTATGATTTGTAGTCTGTGAGAGGATTTGCAGTCAGTAACTGGATTGGAGTCACAGTAATGACTCGCAATCTACGTACTGATTTGTGTTTGGTGTTCTGATTTGTGTTTGATATCCTGATTTGTGTTTGTTGTTGTAATTTGTATTTGTTGTCCTGATTTGTGTTTGATGTCCTGATTTGTGGTCGGTGTACTGTTTTGTCGTCAACGTAATGATTTGTGGTCATCATACGTAATGATTTGTGGTCATTGTATGAGACATGTGTACAACATTTGGGTATCTTTATTCGGAAACGTTTCGCCAGTCAGTGGCTTCATCAGTCCAATACAGAAAAGAACGGTAGAAGATGAGGAGTTTGAGGTGATTAGTCCCTCAACCTGGAGTCGATGTGTTCAGTCCATCAGTCTTGATAAAAGTACGACATATGCGCGAAGAAGAGGCTTATATACTGCAGACAAATGAGGTGAAGCAGTTGTAGGCGGCATTACCAATGGGAAAATCCACTAACCTAGGCATGCTTAGCTTAGGCGGTATAAAAGTCCCTTTTCCGCACGCGTGTTGTTCTTTTGTCAAGATGGATGGACTGAAGACAGCGACTCCAGCCTGAGGGACTGATTACCTCAAACTCCTCATCTTCTACCGTTCTTTTCTGTATTGGACTGATGAAGCCACTGACTGGCGAAACGTTTCCGAATAAAGATACCCAAATGTTGCACAAATGTCTCATACAATGACCACAAATCATTACGTATGATGACCACAAATCATTACGTTGACGACAAAACAGTACACCGACCACAAATCAGGACATCAAACACAAATCAGGACAACAAATACAAATTACAACAACAAACACAAATCAGGATATCAAACACAAATCAGAACACCAAACACAAATCAGTACGTAGATTGCGAGTCATTACTGTGACTCCAATCCAGTTACTGACTGCAAATCCTCTCACAGACTACAAATCGGTCATAGACCGGTCCGCGGGGGCGTTGACCCCCGGAACACCCTTCAGGCAGTGAACTCTTATCAGTGGAACAGTGAATTTCAAGCTATGCAAATTCTGATTTAGGAAGGATATTGTAAAAACCTGGTTTGGTAACAATCATAGACGGGTGGAACAATCCCCCCTTCCTTCCCGAGTAACTTAATTGAATCAAGAACTTTGGGTTGCTTCAAAAAATTAGGTTGGATAGGTCCGTGAGCGGGTGGGTATGAGTTGGAACCTGCCTAGCATGGGCCGGTAGGCCTACTGCAGTATTTCTCCCCCATTAAGTTGTTAAGGAAGGCGGCTGTTGCACTCTATGATGGTTGACACACTTGTGCAACACTTGGGTAGCTTTACTGTAGAAACGTTTCGCCAGCCAGTGCCTTCCTCAGTCCGGTATAGAGATGTACTGGACTGAGGAAGCCACTGGCTGCCGTAACGTTTTCAAAATAATGATATAAGTGCCTCAGTCATCAACAAGTGCCTCAGTCATCAACAAGTTCCTCAGTCATCAACAAGTGCCTCAGTCATTAACAAGTACCTCAGTCATTAACAAGTGTCTCAGTCATCAACAAGTGCCTCAGTCATCAACAAGTGCCTCAGTCATCAACAAGTGCCTCAGTCATTAACAAGTACCTCAGTCATTAACAAGTGTCTCAGTCATCAACAAGTGCCTCAGTCATCAACAAGTGCCTCAGTCATCAACAAGTGCCTCAGTCATCAATAAGTGCCTCAGTCATCAACAAGTGCCTCAGTCATCAACAAGTGCCTCAGTCATCAACTTGTGGGTTCGTTGATCCATTAAACTACAGTTACACTGTTTTCATGACAATAACAAACATGCCAGCTCTCCGTCAGCAATCTTCCCGGTCTCTCTCTCTCTTTCTCTCTCTCTCTCTCTCTCTCTCTCTCTCTCTCTCTCTCTCTCTCTCTCTCTCTCTCTCTCTCTCTCTCTCTCTCTTCTCTCTCTCTCTCTCTCTCTCTCTCTCTCTCTCTCTCTCTCTCTCTCTCTCTCTCTCTCTCTCTCTCTCTCTCTCTCTCTCTCTCCTCTGAGTCCCTCATGAATGTATTTTAAAAATGTCAACACAGCTCACCTGAAGCAACAAAATAATCTCAGAATCCTCCGGGTTATGCATGTTTTTAACCCTAGGAACCTCTTGTTGTTGTCTCCTCAGCTTCCCCTCATTACCTTGCATATCCCCGCAGCTTACACCCTTGAAGACTGGCCTGGAAAATAATGATTGATCTTCCAAAGTTCATGTGGTCTTGGTCAGAGGAAATTAATTTGAATTTGATTTAATTTTCCACGTTTCCTCTTTTAACGAAACTTCTGTCGGTGATGTGAACATGTAGGTCTGACAGCCCTCAACCAGGTTTCAGTCGGTGACGTGAACATGTAGGTCTGACAGCCCTCAACCAGGTTTCAGTCGGTGACGTGAACATGTAGGTCTGACAGCCCT